>CAIGRN010081272.1:0-12656 GCA_903798345.1 Fraxinus anomala
AAATTATTTATTCAATTAAACCCATTTTTGACTTTGACCTTGATATAAATGGATGAGGTGTAACAATCCTTGCATAGGATTCAATTATTTACTAACAGCATGTTATGCATATAACTAATTGTCATTGTAGTATAATATTAAGTGAATGGTTATATAGCCAAAAGTAAAAACTGTACTAAGTTGTCACCAGTTTATTTTATTTTTTTTTGTATTTTTATTTTTTTGTCTGTTGTATAAGTCTCTTTGGGGGAAGAATAATTTAAATTTCATTCTTACATGGAAACTTCTATTGTTATTCAGATGTATCCGTTGGAGGAAATTTTTGAATGCAACTTGATTAGTTGTAAGTTGAGCAGGGATTTTTTTTTTAAAAAAAATCTCTGGTGCACAAGAGCAATTGGTGAAGTAAATTGATTGCTGAATGGTTGCAGTTACAAGTAAAANTATTTTTATTTTTTTGTCTGTTGTATAAGTCTCTTTGGGGGAAGAATAATTTAAATTTCATTCTTACATGGAAACTTCTATTGTTATTCAGATGTATCCGTTGGAGGAAATTTTTGAATGCAACTTGATTAGTTGTAAGTTGAGCAGGGATTTTTTTTTTAAAAAAAATCTCTGGTGCACAAGAGCAATTGGTGAAGTAAATTGATTGCTGAATGGTTGCAGTTACAAGTAAAATTGCCAGAAATTCTTAAGAACTTTGTACGAATCATGCTGGTAACATGTTTTCTCTTGATATCTTATATGTACTTTACTGGGCAGAGGATGTATGCACAAATTCACGCCCATAAAAAAATCCAAGGAAGTTACAGTGTAATATACTGAATCTTACGGGCTATCTCTCTCTTCCTTTGCTATAAGTCTGCTCCGATACTCTTCTCACTTGAGCTTTCTCGTGGTGACTCAGCTGGCTTCCTAGAATTTCTTCTTCTACAATGTGCTTCCCCTTGACCATTTCTGTTCCTGTACCTCTTCTTTTGAAGCTTGGTTCAGGTTTTAGTTGCAGCTTTCCATCAGATCTCTGATGAAGTCCACTGGTGCTAGGTGTTGAACTTCTGTTACCTTTTGCTTTACTGGGCTTCTCATCTGAACCCAGGGTTAATTTGCTTACGTCTTCTCTGATCTCTGATGTTTGTTGCCTTCCTTGGAATTTCTCAAGAGATGGGAGTTGTCTACTTGTTGCCCTGTTGGATTTCTCTTGTTCAAAGAAGAGAACTTGCACCACCGTTCTCAATGGCAGGCGCTCGTTCTTCACAGCATGGGCACATACCTCCGGTGACAATTTCTGGCAATCTAGAACGTGGCAGAGCTGCTTTCTGTCCGCTTTAGTAAGATCTGGATGCTCCTAGCATCCAGTAAATAAATGCAAATGAGAAGAAATGAACATTGTACTATTGTTATGAAAATTCTGAAGACATGGAAAACATATCAAGTAATTACTCCGAATCGTTAAATTTGATGTTGAGTTAGCAATACTGATAATCAACAGCCAGTGGATCTCAAAGAATAGAGTTATGGTGAATAAAATTCTGGATCATGTTTATTTATTTATTTCTCTGTCACTCAACTATAATACCCTACCTTGAGATAAATGTTAATTGCCTTGTATAGATCATCATGTACAGGCCTTGCAATACTTGGCAAAGCTTCAGCAAGAGATGCCACTTTCTGAACTGGCATGCAGGCATCCTTTGCCACCACTTGCAGATAAGAATCAATGAGCTTTCCAGCTTTTCTAATTAATCTTATTGAGTGGTTTTCATCAGTAGGAGTTTGTCTTTTCCAGTGCCTCAAGAAACTCTCCAATACTGTCTTAACCAAATCAATGTCATAAGAAGTATTGTGATCATTAGACGATTGAGCAGGAAGCAGCAGGTCATTCAATGTTGCCTCTTCAAATTGCATGCCTGATCGTCTTGTGAGTTCTGCCTTTGTCACAGGAGATGCCCCAAGAAAGTTTGCAAGGCCAAGGAGTCTTATCATGAATCGAATTGAGACAGATCCTTTATCTGCTGGAATCAGGCTCACGATGGTCTCTAGAATTTTCTCTTTTCTGTCTAAACAATTTTCTGCTTGAGAAGTTGAACTCTCTCTAGGCCTACTTTTTGTGATGTCTGGTAGCCAACGACACGTATACACATGCAGAGCTTCTCCAATAAGCTGCGGTGGCAGCACATTTGTAGACCTAATTGCAGTAACTATACATCTGAATATGTCTATGTCAAGGAAAGATATATCCTCTGTCCACCAATCCTTTGGAACCGATTGATGGGTCCTTTTTTCATACCCCGGTCTAGTGTAGGTATAAGACCATGTAACCTGCAAGTGGTCTTTCTCCGCATTAAACTTAAATGGTTCAGAAAAACATGGATTTAATTATAGTATCTAGTATGTCTAACCTTCGGTGGAGGTGTCAGTATCTTTTCAACAATGGATTCAATGCACCTTCTGACTATCCCAAATTTTTCTGACCACTCAAGCAATCTTCCAGTGTTTTGCAGTGTGACAATGGAGTCCTTCCAACCTTCTAGAATGCAAGATGAGAAGAAAACTTCCAATCTCGAGACAAAGTTCATCTTTTCAACTGCTTCAGTCATTTGAAGGAACTTGGAGGCACAAAAAGCAGGTACAAAATTATGTGCACTGAGATTTATCGTGATCCCATAGCAAAACTTTGCACACAGGTCAAAAGCCTCTTCTCCTCCAGGAAAATCTTGCAGCTCCAGGGTGATGTTGCTAGAATCTTCTTCTTCTGAGTCTGAGCAAAACTGTTGTAGTAGGCCACTCTTTGGAAGAAGAGGATACTACAGTTCACAACAGGAGGAGGAAAGATCAGAGTGATTTTGTCTAAAGATAGGGATATTCCTCAGTACTGCCTTAATGGAAAAGCAGCGACTATTTGACAAGAAAGGGAGAAGGTGTGTGCATATTAATTTCTTCATATTCAGTGATTATTTTAGCATATTAGTTTCTTAAATGGAAATTTGTCTGCTAGAATGATTTAGTGCACTGGCAATCATGTATTTTCTGAAATTTTAGTTTTGGTAGATGATAATTAACCTCAAATCATACCTTATGAAGAAGATAAATAATATCATTTACTCGAATGGTGAGGTCACTTGGTACATCAGATATCACTGTCCTGCAAATTTCAAAACAAAGTTAACATCAAGGTACATGCAAATTGATCTTATAAAATAAATTTAAGCTGAATTAAGGCAGCGGTTCTTGTACCGAGTGGACTCCTCTGAGTAGAAGGTGTCCGGCCTTGTTCCAAGTTTCATAAACTTCATTTTTGTGATAATTCTGTCCGAGTAGGTTAGATATTTGCTCTACTTTTCATAGAACTGAGATGTACCTTTTCCTATTAATTTCAGAGAGAAATTAATATATGATCTATTGTTCATGAAGCTGCAGAAAAGAATTAGTAACTTAGCGATCAAATATGAGAAGAACAACAATATTCTAGCTTTATTGTTGTGTGAATTTCTTGCCTTAGGTTAGGATGTGAATGAAAGATTTGCAGAAGCTAAGAGTTGTACACACTAGTAAATAGAATGTGTTTAAAAAGGGGAAAGTGTTGCAGGGATTTCAATATGCAAGCTAAGTAGAAGACTGCTGCTCGCAGAAAGAAGAATTACAGCTACATGAAAATCATATTTGAGGATTAACATGAGGAAAAGAAAAGGACTAATTAAAAGACTGTTAAAATGGATCAAGAAATAAAGAAAATCCAATCACAAGGCTACTTCATATACGTACAACTAACCACTGTTTGATTGACATATAGGAAGGGGTTTTGTCCTTAGCTCACTGTAAGTTAGCATTGGACATATAGTCATGGAATAAAGATCCCTTCATATTCCCAGGTTCCTTTATATAGCTCTAAATGACATTCAGATATGAAGGGAATTCTCTCCTCCTACAGGAATAGAGAAAGTAAAACTTTTCTGCTGTAATGCACTTTGAGTGATGGCGGTAAGACAAGTAAGGAATGTATGGTAAGTAGTATTGGACAAGACTTGACGATATGTGGACAAGATCATTTTTCAGCCTCCTTTTCTCCATCAATACCGTCCATTGTGTAATCCAACCAAACCAAACACGGTGTTAAGATGGAGAGATTTTGGATAGTATATTCTGGGGTGCCTTCCCTACCCTCATATATAGTACTGCTACAAGCGTGTAAATATATATTCTTGGCAGTTAAAGCCACCAAAAACCAATTGGGCACAAAGTACGTACTCCTTGGCATGCACTAACTTAAAAGGAAGAAGTTTAAAAAGAAAAGGTAAGTTTAACACGCACCACTGAAAAGTTAAGCAATAGAGGAAAGAAAAACATTTATTCATATTACTAACTAGGAAAAAGGACATTCTTATGGATTTTCTTTATGCACCATAAACACATTCTATGTGCACGTGTCAGATGCTCGACGACTGAACATCTAAGATTTTAATTCAAGAAAGTTTCATACTAAGCACCACCTTTAACTGCATAGGTGCCTGGAATCTTGAATTAGTGACCCTTGCTTTGAGAGAGAGAGACTGAATGAAATCCTAAGGCTATTATATATATGGTGCAAAATCATTGTTCTTTTTCTATTAGTCTTGAATTTAATTGCTATCCTTGAATAGGGAAAAGAATAAAAAAAACAAAGGTAGCTAGCTTGGCAAGTTACTTTTTGGGATCCCAACTCCATGGATATGAACAAATGGAAAAATTGGTGACAACTTATGAAAGCTCCACGTTCCTCTACCCCTTATAATAGGTATAGCAATATTTAAGCTATACTGACATACATATAATACACCCCAAAGTCGCTTCCTAGTACAGATATGTTCTTTAATCAGTGGGATCCATAAAACCATTAAATATATGATAGAAGAGTCAAAACTTACCCCAAAAGCAGCTGATTGCTGTTAACTATCCCACCACAAATTCAAGTAACTACTAATTTATATTTGAGGAAATTAAGCCAATGGCCATGATTAAAATCAAAACTTCATCACTTCCGGATCACGAATCACCCATGTCTGAATTCCATGGAATCGTTGAACTTGCGATTCGAATATATAGACAATTACAGAAAAAAGAAGCACAGTTATCAATCTACATGCGCAAAAAGAAAGGAATGAGAGAGAAGCAACGTATAGGAAGAAATTAATAACCCTACCTGCATTGAGACATATGGAAAGATGACTAGTGTAAATATGCTCCTAGTCAAAATATAAAGTAATGCAAATCAAAAGAATCATGATGAACTACTTGGAAATTGGAAAAAGCAAATGATATTGTTATATATCACTGTACAAAAACACACATACTAGTTTTTTGTGCTCTGTATATGATTGGAACTCTTTCGTACATAGTAGCATGCAATGATGCAAAGCAAGTGGGTGTGGGTCCTCCAACTGGCCCTACCATTATTTGAAAAAAGGGTTTGGTGGGACCAGATAGAAAGTTCCCATACTGCACATTTCTCATCATTCATTATAGTTTCTCCCACTTTAGTTTTATAGTCTTCTCCTTCCTTTTCTAAGGTTTGATGGTAGGTTTTGCTGACATTCATGTCGGCCACGTGTCTTGTCATATACCGTTTGATTCATTTGCAGACATGAAATCTTGATTGGACTGGACTTGGTTGGTTGTCCCGGAGAACAAGCCTAGATTAGATTTTCCTACTTTGTCAACTTTTGCTCATCAACCGAAGATTCTTCTCTAGACTATTCTCTTTCCGTTCAATTGCGATTATAGCAAAATTCACAGATTCATCATTCAGAATACTTAACTTTGCAAAATTATTTGTAAGACTCGTAATCATATTAGGTGTCTAACGTAGCCTTTTTTGGAAGATAACAATATGCTTTCCAGCCCTTACACATTAACCCACGCGAACACGTGCCCATTTGTGTTTTTGCTCCTCAAATTGATAAAGAAGTACTAGAATATGCCACTCCATTTTCGTATATCACATTGGATATTCTTGGCTCTGTTACTTTAATTCAATCTAAGTACCAAGTTTATAATAAGAATTTTGATTACATCCATCAATTGGAGTAACAAAAGCGGAAAATGAATTACCTAAGTTTCAAGAAAATGGCGACATGAAGTCTCACAAAATTCCTTGGTTTGGAATTTTTTCAAAGCGTATGTTAGATAGGTCCATGGAATTTCTAGAACTTCCATAATACGAGTAATCACTGGAGTTACTGAAATAAATTTAGACTAATAATAATAATAAATAATTGAACAATTAGATGCGCGAGAACACGTAAAATATTATTGATGAATGAGTGCACTCGTATAGATTCTAAAATTTAGATGGAGCCCCTATCTGAATGGAAGTAGTCAATCTCCCACTTTACAAAATGGCTGAAAACAATTACTAATGTTTTAATTTATGGGTAGGGTAGGGTAGGGTAGTGTAGTTGGTGCCACCACCTTTCCAATATCGATTCATTCGTTTGAAGGATTTGGGGACAAGAGGCCTCACTCTCTCATAAAAAGATACCCATGTCTCATATCTCTCACACGAGAATATATTCTGCCGTTACAAGAATCTGTTGTCTAATTATCCTTAATTCCTCGTTCCAAATAAATTCTCTACCTTAGTTTGATAGTCTTTGACGGTAATATTGACATAGAATAATTTTTACATTAATTTTTTATTCCCTCCTGTATATTTTTTGGTGTTTTTCAATTTTGGTACGAAAGAATATAATTTATTAGATTTTTCATTTGTTACATCTATATCTCATTTTTGTAGTAATGATATTTTGATTGTTTTCGGCGTGTATATAAAATTCATGGATCATGTTTCTACTATTAGTCTTTCCTACTAGTATGTTTTTTTGCAGATTTTCCGTCCTATATTTGTAAATTATACTCGAATGGTAACTAGAAATGTGTGAATTGCTTATAGAATATTATTAAATATATCGGTTAGAGTTGCATCTGTCGAGACAAGCTTCTCAAAGTTAAAGTTAATAAAATCTCGCATTGGATCAACAATATCAATAAAAAAGTTGAATTTATTGTTGTAACATTGAATATTTTTATTAATATATATATATATATATATTTTTTTTTGTTGTGGTATAACCCAAATTCCTTTAATTTTGTGTTTTATTGGATAAAGGAAGTCTATGGAGTCTTGGTTTGATAGTCCTAATTGATAAGGATCAAATTTCATCAAAAATTGAGAATTTGACTTGGAAAATGACTTTGAGATGGAGAAAAATGCCTTGAAAGAAAAGTGGCCAAAACTGGACGCCATGATGAAAATTGGAAATAGGGGTCTGGCCCTGTGCCAACCCAGCGCAGGGGCTCTTTACAGCGGCGTCGCCATGATCAAGTTTTTTCGAACGATGCAGATTTTATGATTTCTTTTTCATCTAGAACTCCCAAAAAAGGCTCCTATACCCTGTGCCAGCCCAGCGCACGGGCTCTCTATAGCGGCGTCACCATGACCAGGTTTTTTCGAATGTTGCGGATTTTATGATTTCTTTTTCATCTAGAACTTCAAAAAATGCTCCTATATATCTCTCACTTGGTTTTATTTCTACATAGCATTCAATAACATCTTGACAATTAGAGAGTTTAGATTTCAATTGAAAGTATTGAGATTTTAATATTGAAAACACAATTACTATTTATCATAGTGAATTTCTCTTCCTTTATTTGTGATTTTTTCCCATCTTGGATTTTCACATAAATTTCGGTGTTCTTGTCTTTTTGTTTGTTTATTTCATTATTGTTATTATCTTACTATCAAGTCATAACAAATTGGTATCAGAGCAATGTTGATCTTCCGCATGACAATGATGAAATATGATATTCTGTTATTAGATCGAAACACAATATTTACTTTATGACAAGTGAAGATGAGAGCGATTCTCATGCAGATGAATTTGGAGGAAGCCTTGCTTGGCATTGATAAGATGTAGGGATCGAAAAGTCCAATCTCAAATTCATCTACATTTATCAAATCAAATTATTCAGGATATTCTAAAGGAGAAAAGTTCCATTGCGTTGTGGTTAAAGTTGGAGCAACTTTATATGACATAGAGCTTAACCAGCGTTACACTTGAAAGAGCGCTTGTATTCTCACAGGATGTTCGAAAGTGCATCATTGGATGATCACTTAACTATATTCAAAGAAATCGTGGCTGATTTGAAGACATTGGAAGTTAAGTATGATGATGAGGACTTGGCGTTGATATTGTTGTGTTCATTGCCACCATCATATGTGACTTTTAGAAATAATATTCTCTATAGTCAGGATGAGGTTTGTAATGCTTTACTGTATAAAGAACATTAATGTGATGTGCCACTTTGTGCGTGATGTGATTGTTCGTGAAGATATTATAGTGAACAAGGTTGACATTAAGGAAAATCCTACTGATATGTTGACAATACCATTTCATGTTGCTAAGTTTGAGCATGGTTTGAATTTAGTTTATGTTTGTCATTGATTAGCCCAGATGGGCTTGTTTGTAAGAGGTGGAGTGGTGTTTACTTGGAAATGTATTTTGAAATTCCTTATATTGGAATTTGGTGCAAGGTGAAAATTTGTTGTGATATGACCTAAATTTCTTTCATTTTGTATTTGATTGGATAAAGAAAGTCTAAGGAATCTTGGTTTGATAGTCCCAATTGATAAGGATCAAATTTCATCAAACATTGGGAGTTTAACTTGGAAAAAGACTTTGAGATGAAGAAAACGTCTTGGAACAAAAGTGGCCAAAATTGGGCGCCATCATCGTGGCGTCGAGTGCCTATGATGAAAATTGGAAATAGGGGCATGACGTTGGGGCACCAAGCTAGGGGTGACAGGGCGTCGGCCCCCCGATAAGTGAATAGGTACTAAACGCTAAGTGCTTGGTGCAGCGGCACCGAGCCTAGCACCGGGACGTTGTGAAGGTAGAGCCTGGCGAGGTTTTTTCGAATTTTGCGGATTTTATGATTTTTTTTTTCATCTAGGAATCTATATATATTCCAGATGGTTTTATCTATACATAACATTCAATAACATTTTGAGAGTTAGAGAGTTTAGATTTTAATTGAGAGTATTGAGATATTGATATTGTAAACACAATTACTATTAATTATAATGAATTCTGTGATTTTTTTTTTCATCTTGGATTTTCGCATAAGTCTCGGTGTTATTGTCTTTTGTTTGTTTATTTCATTATCGTCATTATCTTGCAATCAATTCATAACAAATTTTAATATTTATAAGGGCCCCATATTTAAAACTAGCTTAAAGTCCCAAAAATCATACAGCCAGTCCTGAATTGTGGTGTATTGATTGGATGTGACTCTTCAAGTGCAAAAAGTGCCTAATAAAAAGTCATGACCTTTTGATAAGGTGCAATCTAAATTATCAATCTTGAAATGATTTAATCTATTCTTGAAATTAATTTTGCCAAAAGACGCGACCGTTAATAAGAGATACATAAAATCTATAAGTAGAACACTCTCAATTATGTTTTCTTAACTCCAAATTGATTTCATATAATTGATTTCTAATTCTTTTCTTCTTTAAATTATTTCAAAATAGTTTTCAAATTATTTTTGAGTTTCGTATTCTATATTTTCATTCCATTTTTCTTTCTTTTAATTGTATTATCCATTATTTGACAACAATCTTAAAACATATTTCTCTTTCTTCTATATTTCGTTTTACGTAATTTTATAGTATGTTTCAATAATGTAATATTGATCAAATTTTTCAAGACTGTTTTACAGAGAAATGACTAGTTCAACTAAGCAAAGTAGTAAAGCAATTTGACAAACTTCAGTGTCTAATCTGTTTGTCATGCCTTTAGCATCTCAACATGAAAAGTCGGAAAAATTCAATGTCATAGATTTCAAACGTTGGTAGATTTTGGCAACAAAAGATACCGTTCTACCTAACTACACTGAATTTGGTAGATTTTTTTTCTTGAAGATTGTCCTGCACAGACAGAAGAGAATGCCATTGATAAAAATACAAGTTGGCTATTGAAGCATGGAAACATGATGATTTCATATGCCGAAATTATATTCTCAATGAGTTGGATAACACATTATAGAATGTGTATTATTCATACAAGACGACCAAGGAATTGTGGGAATTTTTTTATTAAAAAAAAATAAGATAGAACATGTCGGAACGAAGAAATTCATCGTCGATAAAATTCTGAATTTCAAATGGTTGATTCAAAGATAGTCAAGTTCAAGAGATGCAAATAATTCTTCATGATATTGAGGTGGAAAGCATGGAATTGAGTGAATCTCTCCACATTGTTTAAGTCAGATTATTATGTTATGTAAATTCATACATTAATAATTATTAGGAAATATAATATTGGTTCATGACCTAACTTTCGAAGAATTTTACGAGTTTGATATATTTTAAAATGAATTTAACATTTTGTCAAGTTGATTTTTAACTTCATTTTTGTAAGTGAAAAATGCATCCAACTTGACAAATATATATATATATATAACAATATCTACTATTATCATCTATAAATGTAATAAAATATTTGTTTACCGCATCGAGTTTAAACAAATTTCAGATTACATATATTCGTATGTATCATCCCTAACGATTCACTACATTTGTCAATTATATTGTTTCTATGATTGAGAAACTACTTCCACTATGTAAAGATTTCAAAAATTATCTTAACCACAAGCTTAAAGAGATAACAATGGAGGATCTGATTATTCGACTTCGCATTAAAGAAGACGACAGGGCTATAGGAAAGCAATTTTTTTGCAAAACATGGAAGCAAAGACTAACATAATTGAAGACTTCTACCCTAAAAGTACTAAGAAAGCATATTGGCTCGTCTAAGACAATGGAAAGGGGAATGATGAAAACAGTTCAAATGAGATTGTTATAATTGCGAGAAGCCAGGATATCAAGCTAAAAACCATCGCGACAAGAAAAAATGATGCAAAAAAAAAAAACATTTCCAAACAAACATGACTGAAGTGGACAACATGTCAGTAGACATTGTCGATATCGACCTATATGCAATTAAGCTAAGTTGATATCAAATGCCAAGGATTAGTGGGTAGATACAGGAGTCACTCATCACATTTGTGCATATAATGATTTATTCATCGAGTACAAGAAGATGGATCAAGATGAACATCTCTAATGGGCAACTCAGTTTCATCAAAGATAGAAGGAATTGTAAATGTCATTCTAAAATTCACTTCTGGAAAAGAGTTGATGCTGAACAACATTGTGCATGTCTCAGAAATTAGGAAGAATCTGGTTTCAGGTTCTATACTCAGTAAGAAGGGATTCAAAATTGTGTTTGAGTCTGATAAATTTATACTTATTGAAGGGAGCATGTATGTTGGGAAGGATTATTTATTTAATGGTTGTTTAAGGCCAATGATATTGTATTGGACAATAAGTCCACATATTTATACCCATAAGTTATGAGTAAAATTAGTTCTTCTGTTGTTTGAGTCTTCCTTTTTATAGCATAGCATATTAGGATATGTAAATCGTGCTTCATTAAGGAAATTGATAGGTTTAGGACTTATACCTAACCTTAAATCAGAAAATGAACATAAATGTGAAATTTGTGTTAAAGCAAAATTTGCTATAAAAAAAATTTCAATTTAATTGAAAAATGTAGTGAATCGTTAGGGATGATACATACAAATATATGTAATTTGAAATTTGTTTAAACTCAATGTGGTAAAAAAATATTTTATTACATTTATAGATGATCATAGTAGATATTCTTATATATATTTGTTAAGTTGGATGCAATTTTCAATTACAAAAATGAAGTTAAAATCAACTTGACAAAACATCAAATTCATTTTAAAATATATCAAACTCGTCGAAAGTTAGGTCATGAACCAATATTATATTTCCTAATAATTATTAATGTATGAATTTACATAACATAATAATCTGACTCAAACTATTTGAGGATAATTGATGTTATTCTTTCTGAAATAATCATTTCTTTAAAAAAAAAGTAAGTTATTTCCTAACCAACATTCTCATATATTACCAAAGCACTCACATCCGTAATCGTGATTTTCAAGAATAGATGAAGAACATTAGTCACAATTTCAACAACGTGATTTCTCGAAAAAGAATTTTTCCTTCTTATCGTTACAGTATTTTCACCCTTTTCCAATTTATTGATTAAGCAGAGATTAATTTTTCCCGCATCGACCGCCGTTAAATCCAGTCACAGTTCTGGATAATTTGCCAATCGCACATAATAATTTCCGATTACTCAGAATATTTTCAGCTAATTCCGTCACAATGTTTAAACCATATATTTCACAATCACACAACTTGCTTAACGACTTCAAACTTCAAAATCACACATTGTGACCATGACAACCAGTCACAAATTTGTGCATGAGAAGGAAAATATAGAATTAAAAATATCAATTAACCTTACAATGTAAAGACGGTGATTTTCTCTTTTCAAGTTTTGGGATTTTGAAATCTATAATGATGAAAATTAGCTTTCAAATTCGGTACTTACTAAACTTATATTATTTGATAATATAGTTTTAAATACATTAAAAAATATATATGAGAAGGAAAATATTGAATTTAATTAAAAATATCAATTAACCTTACAATATTCTTGTAATTGGTTTAATAGGTATTT
>CAIGRN010081288.1:5378-23474 GCA_903798345.1 Fraxinus anomala
GGGCTACAGCCCACCCCAGCCCACCCCTATCTCCGCCCCTGACTATAGCATATCTTCATCAATACACATTGCATTTGTATCATGTTCCAACATGAACGATAGCTCGAAACATGAGAAATGCAAAGAAATTTTCACCGAAATTATTGCTCAAAGGACAAATGTTTTTGCAGAGAGAATTTGTACCTCTTTCATCAATCAAAGCATAGAACAGTTGGAAAAAGTCATGGAAGGTGGCTCAATGAGTGTATCATGTCAAGAAACCGAACATTATACACTAAGTAATACAAAAAAATTACATCTAGTAAGCATACGGTTCTGAAAAAGGATTCTCAATGTTTGAGCAAGATGGTAAAATAAGTAGCGATTGATGATAAAACAAGAAATAAATGCAACGAAAGATCAAAGAATCAACAAGCAAACCGAAACCTTAAAAATTCGAGTAGAACAAAAAAAATGTTAAACATAAAAAGCGTATAGATTGTGATGAAAGCATGCCATACAGTCGAAACTTGAATATTAGTTCAATCGCATTCTCATCACCAGTTCTTGCAAATGTTTTTACTCGAGAACAAAGAAAAGCAAAATATGTAAAAAAAGAAAATTGCACACGCCTCATGTACAAATAGTAGGAACCAAGCAAATCCAAATTGAAGACACAAAATCCCCCACATCAAAACTCTTATAGCAAACTTTCATGAAACCACCCACATTTGTGAGGAATCTACATAAAATCCATGTAGAATGCAACAAGACACATTACTTTCAAATTCTATCAAGCCTGGCCTTGCCCTGCCCAAGGCAAACTAGGTCATTATCTTAGGCCTCAAGATCTGAAGGGCCTAAAAAAAAATAAAAATCAAATAGCCTAATGAAAGTTTTCATTTATAGTTCTTTGAGTTGAACCATTTAGTACTTTAAAAAGCAACAACAAAATGAGACAAAATAAGAGGTCCAAAGTAATTGGACACTTACATTTTTTTATTTAAGGAAGGAAAAAATACATAATTCCTACATTTCAAAATTACATTTCATAAATAACAAACTCATTGAAATATTTCAAAAATCAGGTGATAAATAAATTTATTAAATATTAAAATATAATATAATATATATTAATTATTTTCACCCATGTCACCTCACACACCCTATGCTATCACCCCACTACACCATATTTCCTTCACCTCTCCATCAGAGACGTCCATCGGCTCCAGTGACTATTTCGATGATCACTCCGGTGGTCACTCCGGTGACNTATAATATACATTAATTATTTTCACCCATGTCACCTCACACACCCTATGCTATCACCCCACTACACCATATTTCCTTCACCTCTCCATCGGAGACGTCCATCGGCTCCAGTGACTATTCCGATGATCACTCCGGTGGTCACTCCGGTGACTTTCCGTCGATCACTCCGACGACTGTTTCGACGATCACCCTGACGTCAGCTCCGGGGGCTATTCAACGATCCCTCCGGCAAATTGCTCCAATGACCACTCCAACACATGCTCCGATCAACCTACCCACCCATCCATCCACCCTCAACTTCCAAATTTTTTTCAGAATTTCAAGTCACAATCAATCACAATTGGTCACAACGAACCACAATTAACCAGTCACAATCGGTCACAATTGGTCACAATCGATCACAACCAGTCATAATAAACACATATTTGGTAACAAATGGTCAGCACAAACAAATTCGCTTACACCACAAACCAACACCACAATCCACCACCAGTCATCACCTCTTCTTCTATCAAACCTCAAATATTTCTGCAAACTAAAACCAGAAAAGATGAATGATAAGAAAATGNCACAAACAAATTCGCTTACACCACAAACCAACACCACAATCCACCACCAGTCATCACCTCTTCTTTTATCAAACCTCAAATATTTCTGCAAACTAAAACCAGAAAAGATGAATGATAAGAAAATGGGAGTACTAAAATCATTCTGATAAATAAGCCTCATGCGATCCTCCCGGCATCAATGACAGCCCATTACGTACCCCATACTCACCTCCCGAAACCCCCATACCCAAATAAAGAAGGCCTTTATTTGACGCCTTCGAAATACGCCTCTCAGTATTTTCATACCACTCATTCCCTCCATCAATAATTGTGTCCCCAAGCTCCATATGTGCTGTCGAGCCGTAACAGGTGCCCCGACTTTAACTGAGATGATTATCGACCTGGGTTTTTTTTGTAAAAAGCACAAATCTCTTGGATTGTACTGGCTGGAGAGAAGGAGATTACCTTCACGGTGGGCCTGATCTAGGGATCCATTCACAAGCGGCGCTGCAGCACCTCAACTTCGCCGCAGTAAGCTTGCAGTGACGTGCAAGCGGTGTCGCCACCGCTGCTCGTAACGAGCGGCTGTAACAACCGATGCAATAGGCGACCGGTCTAGCGAAACTCCGACGAGAGAAGTAGTAGGTGGCCGAAATCTAGAGGGTGGGGGTGGGGAAGAAGTCGACCTGATGTTTGGGTGAGAGAGTGACCATCTGATTTTTGGGGAAAAGAGAGACTGTAGCGTAGGTTAGAAATGAATCAGGGTTTGGGGTGTAAAATAAGTGTTCGGGGTGATAGGGAGTAGGTGTAATTAATTTGTTTTAATTAATTTAGAAATTAGTATTTACCACCTGATTATTAAAATTTAATCTTTCACCCACCTACTTTTGAAGTGTAATCTTGGAAAGAAGGGTTCTAGGTAATTTTCCCTTTAAGGAATAAAATGGACATAAAATTAAACTATTACCTAGTACTATATCTTTTTTTTTTTTTAAATCAAAATCTAGAAAAAATTTAATTCAAAAAATTAAAAAATTAAAAATATTCCCTATAATTTTTTTTTGCTAAACTTATAAAGTTTTTTTTTTTAAATTTATATATTAATTTTTATGAAAATTAAAAATAAGTTATTTATTTTAAAAGTGTTCATTTAACTTTTATTTAAGAGTACCGTAGCAATTTATCGTCTATACCTCGTAATTTTGAGGACTGATCTGAATCCACATCAAAAAAATCATATAATCAGATTTCCTTTGAAATTTCATCCCATTCAGAAAACAATCGTTAAATTCATGAAGCATCTTTTGGGAATTCTGAACGAGAACACATTAGAGAAAGAAATTGAAGAACGTTAAGAGTGTATTGGACATAAAGGACGAACTCATGAAACCTAAGGAAAATAAATCGAGCCACAAAGAATACATATCTGTAGAAACATTTTGTACAATAATACTAAAAATGAGCAAAATATAAGGACCTCAAAACAGCAAAGCGTAAATGAGTCGAAAAAGAGAAAATAAAACTCTAAAACTCAAATCGAACGCAAAAAACAAACCCCAGAAAATCAGAAAATGTTTAAACCAAAATGCATTTTTCGATCTGCTCTCTTTAACCACACATTTTTCATTAAAATAATATTACATGTCTTATTTTTTTATCACTCGTTTTTAAAAAAATAACTATTTCCAAATATTTTTTTTCTCTCAAAAACACATTTTAATGGAGCCAAAATAGGGACTAAATGAAAGCAAGGCATAGAAGATGAATCATTCGCACACGTTTTTGAATTTTATATAATGACGTCGCGTCTCAAACTAAAACGACACAATTTTTTTAATAAATGAAAATATCTTCTTTTTATCTCTAGAAAAAGAGAGAAAAAAATGGACCACAGAAGGAGGTGGCACCACGTGGCTCAATGCATCGCCTCTTTTATTTGGGCAAAGTTCTTCCATGCTAAAAGCACAAGAGATACTCTTCGACAACCCAAAATTGTGCAACAACCTTCAACATTATATGTTAGCAGTGTTTAAAAAGTTCATCTAGATGGCGTCTACACTCGAAATTCAGGCAAAACACATTGTTTCGTGCATGGACCTTTTTTTTCAATTTCTAAATGGATGAATTTTTTCCTTCTTCTATTTCGTTTTCTTTTGACGCGCTTTATTAATTTTTCTTTTATTTTTAAAAAACTTTTCATTTAACTTTAATTTCAAGTTTTTAAAAGATTTTATTTGTATAAAAGCTAAAAATAACTTTATCTAAATAGTTAAATAAGATTTAAGTTATGATGTTATCTATATTATGTAATTATAATTTTAAGACTCGTTATTTTATTGTAAATTTCAAAAACAAGTATTAAGTTTCTATAAATTTATCTAGTTGAAAATTGAAATTATAAAAAATATTTTAATTTTAGCATTTCAAAAACTTGAAAATTATATAATTGATTAATGGTAGAAATTATTAAGTAAATATTCTAATTAAATTAAAATCATCAAAATTTCTTCACCTATTAAACGATTGTAGTTATGTGATGTGGGTTAATGATAAAAAGAAAGTGGAGGATTTTTTTATTTTATTTTTTACTTTGGTTGGTAAGATATTGATTTAATCAATAAATTTGTAAATTGTAAAATATTTTTGAAAATTAAGAAAAATATACATATATTAAAATGTTTTATAAACATTTATATTAACTACGTCAAATTTCCACAGTTGAACAAGTATCAACCCCGCCCGTCACAACCAATCCTCGAGAACCACCAATAACGTTAACCAAACTTTCCAATCACATCGTGACAGGTGTCCTCAATACCTGGGTTAGATAAGAAATTGGTCCACCCGGTTCACGTTAGCACGTACCCCTAAAATTAAAATCTATCCGTTAACCCTATTCGCGCTTTCTCTCTCTTCTTTCCCCCTCTCTCTACACCTACCCAACTCCCAACGTCTCTATTTCAAGAAAAAAAAAAAGTACAAAAAAAAGGAAAAGAAAAATATAGAAAAGAAAAGCAAGATATTGAATCAAATATAGAAAAGAAATTTGAAAAAATGGGAAAATTAATCTGTGATTCAACGGCGTCGTCTCCGGTGATCCCGTGGCGTGACCCCACCACCAGCCCATCTTCTTTAGACTCCGCCGCCACCGCCGTAGGAGACATTGTTGAAAAGTCAACGCCGCTGGTGCCGGAAAATATCATATCTTGGGAAAATGTGTCTGGATTAGAGGACCAGCAGAAGAAGCATTTGACAAGGCTCTACAATAAGGGTGTTTTGTGGAAGCACCCAGAGGACAAAAGCTTGAGTATTGTGTTTAAGCTTAGCTATGGAGGGGAGGTGGAGGCGGATGGGAATTGTTTATTCACTGCTGCGCGTAGATCGATGGGAGGTGAGGTGGCGGCGACAGCGACGGCGAGGGAGCTGAGGATGAGGTCTGTGAGGAGATTCCTGGAGGATCTGGCAGCGGCGGACGAGAAGACTAAAGGGATGATTGAATCGGCGATTCGGCACATGTATGCACCGGATCTGAAATCGGGTTGGGGGATTCATGTGGTTCAGGAGGTTAAGATGTTGACGAATAAACAAGATCGTGAGGGTTTGGATTCCTCCATCAATGAGCTTGTTCAGATCGGCATGCAGAGGTATATGTAAATTCTTAAATATTTTCTTGGATCCAGAAATCTGGATTTTCACTTATTTGGGTTCTTTATCTTTTACACTCCTTGATTTTTCTTCCCAAAAATCAAGATTTTCAGTTACTAGATTTGGGTTCTCACCAAGGTTTTTTTGTCGGAAAAAAATTGTTCTTTTTCTTTTACCCTCATTTTGTTGGGACTGTTTGGCTAGTGGAAAATGTGGGATATAAGAAATGAATATATAAACTTTGAAATAAATTCAAGATTTGAAAATATCTTTTCAAATTTGAGGATCTGTTTCAGAGATATACTCTGGACAGATTTGAAAATTCATTTTTTTTTTGACCTTTTTTCCTCCTTTTTTGGTGTATGAGGAAATGCAGAAATCTGTGTCTGAGATTGATTATGAGAAAATATAGTTTTAATAAATTATTGTGTTCAACCTGAATTGGAGAGAAACTCACTGAGAATTTACTTTAATTTCAGCGATTTTATGGGAAGTTAATAAGGCTTATCAAATAATTATGATGGTTTTTATATCTATATACTGCTGGATGAATGTAAAATGTTTCTGCTTACAAAGCGATATTATACTTCAAAACTAATGAATTATTTTATTGGTTTCTGTAGCGTTTTTATACACTTCGTTGTGTAGTGAAGTTAGGATATTGGATACTTTTGGATGTGTAAACAATGAATAGATCCATGGATTCTTGAATGTTGGATAAACTTTTGCATTTAGTTGAACTTCCTGTGGTTGCTCGAATTTGTATATTATACATGTATGATTTTGCTTTTTGATTCTGGGTTTTTTGATTGATGATTGAAGAGAATTAGCTTCTGAATCCATATACAAAGAAAGATGTATAGCTGTGGATGATGGCCCAAGTTGGGCCAAGTACATGTCAATCTCTGGTTGCCCTGATGATGAATATGATATCATCACTTTGCAATATACCGAGGAGGGTTTATTAACTTTAGATGAGAATAGAGATGGGCGTGCCGCTGCTTTTGGCGATGACATTGCAATAGAATGTCTTGCGACCGAGTTCAAAAGGGAGATATTTGTGGTAAGAGGATGTTTCCCCTTTATGTTGCTTCGGTTTCTTTTATTATTGTTATAATTTGCTAGTATTTTTTTGATTCCGGAATCTGACGCCACATTATTTGCATAGTTTCGCTTGCTCAATATGCTGTTAGCTGTAATCCCAATGCAATAAGTGGTGCAAGTTATGACAATGTTTGTTGAACTAACATTGCGAGTAGTATCTTTATGTATAGATTTGGCATCTTAGCCCATGTTTGGTTTAGATTAAAATCCAATTAAAATCTCAAGTCAACGTCAACAATTAATTTTAATCACACATTTCATAGGACCCACAAATTTTCAATCACATATTTCATGAATTTTTATCAAAATGTACTAAAAATCTGATTTTAATCTTTACCAAACGGGGGCTTATTTGTTAGCAATGTCTTTATTGTTTTGTTGTGGTCTTTATTAGCTCGTTGACCTGCGATTTTTAGAGGCTATTTTAACTTGGGTTGGTTCCTCAACCGTTCTACTATACAACTCGACCGCCAGTACAAAGGAGAACATCCTGAACTAGTCTTAATAGTACTATGTATGACTTTACTGATTTGTCAATCCATGTTAAATCAAGGAGAAAAAAATTGAAAAATGGAGGGGCTGTTTTCTTTGTATTTTGAGTTTTGAATTCATTTTGGATTTTGTGTTTTGAGTGTCCATTTTGAGATTGTTGAAAATGTGTTCTTTTTGGTATTTTGAAAAATTGTTTTGAAAACACTCAAAACGTGCTTTGAAAATTTTGGCTTGATTATAACTGAAAACACCCAAAACGAAAAATTTGTCGTTTTGAATTTTCTTTATAAATTTTTAATTTGTTTTCAAAAACGCGTTTTCGAAAATAGGAAAGAGAATACGTTTTTACTGTTTTGGAAAATCGAAAACAGAAAATGGCTTGAAAATGATAAAGAGAACAGCCCTAAGATTTTTGGTTTTTCATGGCTTGAATCTTTCATTGTTGAAAATTGATACTGTTGTATGATTTTTTGAATGGATTTACTGATAATGTACTGAGAGAATATGATATCAATGGAATTCATATACGTATGTACTCGTGCAAGAGTTTCTAAAAGTAGAGAATATCACCAAAAAGTTCCAAAAAATGTTTCTTAGTTGATTTCATGTTCACTTGAGACGATTGAAGAAACTTGTTTCTAAACCCTTATTAATATTAACAGGTACAAGCTCATGGATCTGATGCAATGGTTGATGAAGAAAATTGTGTTTTCTTCTTACCGCATGGTCCAAGAAGTGAAGTGTGTGAACCTCCCTTCTTTCTGTTCATGAAAGGAACAGGTAAACTGCATGTGTTGACTTGTTTTGTTGCCATCGTTTTACGATTTCCATCCGCATATTTAATAACAACCAACCTCACGACTCACTGCAGGATGGTGTGGTGCCGGTGCTGATCATTATGAGCCTCTTATTGCTATTCCATCATCACTTGTTTCCCTGGAGAAAGTTGCCGTAGTACTTTAGGATTGCAGTTTTTGAGGATTCGAGGTTTTAGAAAGTAGCCAGCCATTCAAATTTTTCTCTGATATTTCGAGTGCAATGCCTGCTGTTCTCAATTCTTTTCGTAGGACTCGTGGAGAGGCATTCAATTTTTTGTTGACCTAGTACGACTTTAACAACCAGAGGTCGTGTTGTCCCGGCACCTGATCAAGCATCCCGTAGTCTGGTATTTGTAGTTTGTTTTTGCCGGCTTTCGTTGTGCATTTGTGAGGTAGTAGTTTGAGGATCTCCTGGTGGTGCTCTATTTAGTTAAAACTAGAATAGCACCTTTAATTTTTTTTTTTTGTATTTGGTACGATCTATCTTTGGGAAGGTAGAAATGACCATTTTCCATGTCTTGCTAGTTGATAATTTTTATAGCAAAATGGGATTAAGCTTTTCCGGGTATGATATACGAGTATTGTAGTATGCTTTTTATCTTCTATGCTGAAGACACTGGTATAATAATATTGCATTAAGTGAGAATAATTTTTTTGACGGTTTTGATCCAACTATAATTCAATTATTTGAATAGTAACTAACGTTTTTTTTTTTCAATATATAATAAATACTATAAATTCCTTGTCATGTATGAAATTTGTGTTATTAATTCTCAATTACTTAACGTTCACATTAATTTAAACTTGATGAATCTTAATCTACATGAATTTAGAGTTATTATAAATGAATATATTTCTATTCATATATCTAGAAATTTTAATGGGCATTTAATTCATGTATAAGCATTTAATTTTTATATACCAACTGTAGCATTAAAATATTGCCAATTTATAGTATTTCATATATCTAGAAATTACTATAAAGGGTTATGCTACGGGGGTACACATCCCATAACATAATGGTGTTCATGCTAATAAAAATTGGTGAGCAGAATTTATATAGTATTTCTGTTGGCTAATCTAAAAATATATTGCTTTTACACTAATTTTATTCCTACGATTTTGTTTAACAAATTTCCTGTGGCAATTACAGCGACTTTTAAAGATTTGTTAAATCTTTTGATTTAATGATTTAAATGCTCGTAAATATATCATTTTTCTAGCATATTATTATGTAGTTACTACAAAAAAAAAGTAAAATGTTATTAATATCAAATTAAAAAAATATTTAAGTAGTTGCTCTTGAGAAACACAACTTTATATAAAAGATAATTATAATAATCTTATATTATTGCTCTCGAAGATTCTAAATTTTATAAATATCAAAATTTCGATACGGCTTATGAAATGGAATCCATTCTTTCATTAATTCCCAAAAATAGTTTAGTTATTATTATTTAGGTGTTGTTAATCCACAATCCAATATAAACTTGTCCAAAATGATAAAATTCGACCGTTTGGAAAATAAATTGAGATTTTGTAGTTTACTTATGAATTCAAAAGAGCCCACTACTTGTATGGAAATCGTGAGAGATCATTTTGATGCAAATTTATTAAAAGATTTGGGACTTAGATGCTAAGATTTAAATATTTGGGACTCCACTGCATATTTTGAAAGATTTGGGACCTTTAATATAATCCCATTTTACGCTCTTAACCTCTTTCCCCTTCTAGCAGTAGCCCATTGGGTGATCCAAATGTGACATAATTTGTACCTCAGAAAACACCCTCGGAGTCTTTCCACGAAATTTCACACTTTATTATTGCGTCTCACTTTTTTTTTTTTTATCAATCCATTGAACCTCCTTCACTTCTTCTCAAGTTATTCCTCTACCTCACTTACTTTTTTTTTTTTTTTTCTGAATCTAACTTAGTAGCCAATTTTGTAACACGATCCAGATTACTTGCAGTTATTTTTATTTTTTATAAACAATCTTCAAATTTGATTGTAACTCCTTTTACGAGGAGATAATTAAATTCACATGTCTAAAAGTTTGACGTTATTTAAGCAAACGAACTAAGATTCAAATCTCTTTTTAAAAAGTGAAAGCAACACCTTTTATAAAAAAAATGGTTTTCCAATTACTTCTGTGTAGAGAAGTCTATGGAGGGAGAGAGAGAGAAAAAAAAATGAGGAAGTAGAAGGTTAAAGCAAGTTGAAAATGAATGATATTAGACACATTAAACTTTTTTGGTTTACATAAAATAGAACACCAGTAAGCCTTTGGTTTACGTGTAATTTTATTTTATTGAAAAATGTGTAATTGATTAAAAAAAAAAAAAAGAGAAAAATGTATTTTAATAAAAATGGGGCTAAAACAAAGGCTAAAGTTGTAAAATTTGGAAAAGAGACGGGATCAAATTTACAAGAGATATGCTACACGTATGGCAAAAGTGCCCGATACGTTAACGGGAGGCTGCCCCAAATATAGTTTTTGGGGGCAGCCAATAACAAGGGGACAACTGTCTTCCTTTAGAGACCCTGTGAGAAATTTGGACACAACTTAGTACCAACCCACCATACCTAACTTCCTAATTCTAAAGTTTCCTTTCAGTTCTTTACACTACCAGCCCTTGTACAAACGTATCTTATATTTTTCCCACATTTTACTTTCTAATCCTCATATTATCGTGTATGCATGTCGCATTTAAACCACTTTGTTACTCGATCAATAAATCGTATCCCACTAATTTGAGATTCAAAAGACGTAAATAATATTCGAGCACAAAAATATTCTCGAATCAACAACGAACTCATTTTTTATACGATGAATTTGACACATTAAAGAAAAACTTATGATAATATTTATGAATAAAATTCTTGTTGAATTTACCATAAAATTGAACATGGTTACTGAATTTTATTTTGTCACAATCAGATAGGGATAATAACTCAAATGGTCACTAAACTTTGTAAAAAATTTCTACGGGATCACTGAACTTTAGACACTTCATTTATCACTGAACTTTACAATTTATAATCGTGTTCATCACTGGCTTTACGTGGCTACATATGTGAATGCCAAATCAGCTGAGACATAGTGTCACGTAGGTAGTCAAGTCAGCATTCCATCAAATGTTTGACGAACCGTGAGGTTGGTGATGAACGAGATTACAAATTGCAAAGTTTAGTGATGAATGGAGTGATTTTAACGTTCAGTGATTCAGTGGAAACTTTTAACAAAGTTCAGTGACCATTTATGTTATTATCTACACATTCTTCAACGAAATAATAGTACACGTAAATCCAAAAAAAATTCTTATTTTTTAAAAAATCACTATTTCAAAATATAATTTTCCCTTCAAAAAAAAAAATGTTTTGAAAAAGTCATCAGTGGGTTAAAAAAAGGCCACAAATAAATATTAAAAATTTTCAACTACGCATTCTCTAAAAAATCACTACTCCAAAACTTATTTTTCAAGACCCTTTTCCTTTTTATATAGAAGGGAAAACTGTATTCCAATATATTGATTTTTTTTTTTTTTTTTGGTGGAGAATGTATGATTAGAAGGAGCCCTTGACCCGCAACACATAAATGATGATTTATTCAATTGAATAGTTTGGGCTCCTAAAATATAGTGCCACTGGGACTTTCTATTTGATTGTATCGAAATGCCCAATGAATTGGGATTTCCCATAATGGCTAGTTGCAAAACAGATACACCACCTTTTGTAGTATGTCATGTTACATGGTGTTTAACATACTAAAGAACTGATTGGAAGTTTCATGATATTGGTTATAAGCGTTTTTTAAACTATCAATTTTGATCGTTTATGAGTGGACTGATTTTGAATGGTTTTAGTAGCAATTTTTAAAATAGTCCAGTCTATGCTTGAGAATTTATTATTCGCCAGTTCTAAAAAAAAATTAAAAAGAAAAAGATTACATATGTATCTATTGGTGAAATTTTCAATTTATAATTTCTTGTATAAATTTTTTTTGCTCACAAGTGATATTTTACTTATAAGTGAACATTTTACATATAAATTAATATTTAACTTAAAAGTTAAATATTTAATTAAAATTTTAAGTTAGTATTTTTTACTTATAGGTAAACTTTATAATTATAAGTTAATTTTGTACTTTAGGACAACACATTGCCTTATAAAACCATTGTTGGCACCGTGTATCTTCTTCCTGATCTAAGAAAGCACCACAAGGGTAAAAGTTTCTATTGATATCATAGTCCTACGTATCTTCACATTGATATTAGAGAACTTAAGGTATGTTTGGGTGCAAGCATGAAATTTATACGAAAAGAAATCAAGTTCTAGACAATTCAATTATTTAGAACTTATTTACATAGAAGGCATCAATTAAATGTGTTTGATTGACTTAATTTTCAACCTAGTAAATAAAAACCTACCATCTATAAAGAAAATGCTTTCCTTGTTTTTTGAGGAAAACATGGTCACGTGACCAACTTTTAAAAAATATTTTTCTTGAAAAAAATGTTAAATCAAATACCCCAATTGGATAGAAAAGTCTTCTTTTTCTCAATTGAAAATAAAGTCAATCAAACATACCCTTAGTGTAACAAATCTAACAAAACTTATAGGATAGCTTCCAAGTCTTGCCCTTTAGAATCGAGTTTTCATCCGCAAAAGAAAATTTACCTAGAATTAATGTTCCAACTTTTTAAACAAGAAGTGACAGTGTTTGAAGGTAGTACCTTAGTATCCATATATGCTTGGGTTAAATTGAAAGGGCATTATTGACCTAAGTTTCTGCATACTTGGATTAATCGTTAGAAGTACATGGCCTTCTCCAGAGATGGAGGAGACAGCTGTGATCACTTCAACGATCAAGTCATTCAACTTGTATAGTATATTTGACTGTGAGATGTATAGAAGACGTGAATCACAATAGTATTAGGGCACCGGGGTATATGAGAGTAAAATGAGTTAGCAATATTACTATTGAGAGTGTATATTGCATTACCTTCAAATGATATTAATTGTGAGCTTTTATAGTAGAATATGAGTAATAATTATTGTTGGATGAAAAGACGTGTGACCTCATCTTGATAGCTGATGCATCTTCTCATAGGTATCACTATATCAATCCTAGGTTCAGGGGAGTTTAATATTTCTGAAAAGTAGTGTCACCCTATATAATGGAGAGTCGGTCTCTATATGGTGCCTTGGTTGAGATGATGTATCAGTTCGACTACCTCAACTATGACCTCACTAGACAGGTGGGATAGTGATGTGAAATGCAGGCTCATTTTATTTGCTAGTTGTTTCCCACTTGGTAAGAAGTTCCTTTACGACATCTTAACAACCAATTTAATGTTTCCTAGTGCTCAAGACGTGGATTAGCCATACCTTTTTAGTTTGGTTATTGCATGAGCTACATCTAGCCTAGTATATACAATCGTTTACGTGAATGAACCCAGTGCATTGGATTAGTCTCATTCCCTTCTCGTTACTCCATATTTGATTTTTTTGAAATTTTTTCTAGATTTATTGAATTTTTAGAAGATTTTTTTTATTGTAACTTATCTAATGTTTGTGTTGGTGGTGGTTATGAGAGTAGCTTTTTGTGGTGGTTCTACTAGTGGTGATATTGGGTGGTGTTGATGGTGGTGATAGCTGTTTGGGGAGGTGATTGTTTGTGGTGGTGATTTTTGTGATTTCAGATCTGGTGGGGGTGGCTAGTGGCAGTGTAAAGATGGTGGAGTGGTGCACACGATGGCAATGGTGGCGGGTGGCGTAACACGGTGTTACAAGTGGTGGCGGCTTTAGTGGCAACGGCGATACGGTAGAACAATAAATATTACTAGTGAGACCAACGTTAGTAGTGTAACACAATGAATGTTATTAGGGGTTGACGATGGTCTACGGTGTAACACTAGTAAACAAGTTGTGGAGGTATTGTCGGTTGCAATGCTGATAAAATAGGTGGCGAAATGTCTATAATGCACTGTGTTACAAGTGATGTCAATGGTAGTGGCCACCGCAACGATGATAAGGGTGACAAAATGCGGGTAACATCATTATACAAAATGTAAAAGTGTTACAAAATTTATTGTAAAAAATTAAAAATAATTAAAAATAATGTTTTGAGAATAAAAAAAAGTTAATAGTAAGTATAGAACCAATTAACTTTTTAAGAATATTCGTAAATTATTCCCTAAAAATTTTCCGTTGTCCACGGACATTTTAATCACGCGGATACTAGTATATAGTTAATTAACTAACTGAAAAAGCACTTGTTAGGAAAGGACGAGAGAACCTGGAAAGTTGGCAGAGGCTCCATGGTTGATAAGAATAATGCTTTCTTGCCATATGAATTTCTCCTTAGATGACATATGTATTAGTGATGGTGAATGATTGTTGAAAAAATTGTTTGTTTTTTAAACTGATCAATCACGGACTATCATGTGTCATTATGTCAACAAAGACGTTAAGAGTTTCTGAGTAATAAAGTTGGGTTGATAAAAGATAAATTAAAATTTATTGTCAGATGAATTTGACATCTTTGTTGACAAATGTGTAAAAAATTAATTGGACGACATTGTTGATTGTTTTTTAAATGGTCTGATGAAATCCTGTCACGTAACGTATATGTCATCCATGATATCATTCAAGATGTTAGTATAGCATAATTACTTTATATTATGACTTTCATAAAATTACTAATATAAATAAATTTCATGTTTTTCACACAATGTTGTCCACATCGTCGTTGGATGTTACTTCTTAGCATTATGGATAACGATTGACGATTATTCAGTCATTGCGGATGTATAGCAAAAATAAATTAGAACTGTTGTGCATAGGAGCTCCAGAGTGCGGAGCTCTAAAACATTGAAAGAATCTGCAAATTTGAAAACCGTACATAACCTACAAAGGTCTAAAACCAGTTATGAAACTGCAGTGAGAAATTATAAAACCTTTTGAGCAACCATATCTAAACCTTCATCAGAAAAACTTATCTTTTACATGATTTGAAAAGCAATACAAAATTTTATAACATGAAAAATTTCAGCAGATAACGATGATGAGGGGTAGATGAGGGAAGCCTGAACTAGCCCTAAAGATAGACAAATAGCTATTCATAACCAGCACTACCAGTTGATTTTCAATTGCCTACCTGTATAGTTAATAACCTATGTCTACTCAACCTGCAATTTTCACAAACAAGAGACTGGACTAATCTCAGTGCGATTGATAAGGATGACCATAATACGGCATTCCAGGTGCTTGAAATGGGGGAAGAGGATGAGAACTAGGAGTTGCATGCGGTTGTTGCGGTACAGGTCCTATTTGCTGCTGAGCTAATGTTGATGCCTGATTGCCCATCACTAGTGGTTGCTGGTGAGTCATCTGAGGTGGCTGCTGGGTAAAAGGAACAACTGGGTTCATCATGTAAGATTGAGGTGGGGGTGGAGGTGGCCCGGGTGGCAGGGGTGGAAGACCACCATAATCATACGGGGCCACAATTCCACCCGATGGCTGCAAATACTGCTGAGGTGGCTTAGGAAGTGAATAATACATAGATTGAGAGTTGGAAATTTGACCTTGGATTGATGGCTGGGGCACCATATGTGATTGATATTGGTTGTTTTGAGGAGGATTAGGTTGTTGTGCCGGTATGAAAACAGTCTGATCAGAAACAGGGTTGGACAGTGGAGTATTGGAAACTGGTGAAAAAGAAGTTGAGGATGTTGCAGACTTCATAAGCCCAGCATTTTTGGCTTCTTCCGCTGCAAATGTAGAAAGGACAGAGGTCATAATGTACTGGGACGAGCTCGAAGCAGCTAGCTTGTCTGCAACCTCAGCTGCAATAGCCGCAGCAGTTTTTTTCGTTGTTTGTGCTGGTTTTGTATTGGTATCTGCCGATGCCATCAATGCTTTTGAATCTATCACGTGGTCATCATTCAAAAGTTTCCGCATATTTGCAGCTTCTTCTGCCTGTCCCTGTGCTACCTGCAAATTGATTAAATGCATAGATGTTAGCATAATTTAAAGCTGATCAATTAGTCATTCCTGATGAAAATCTTAATTGACTAAATTCCAGTCCAAGATCGCTATAAAGTTTCAAAGGGACATGACGATCTTTTCCTTCTCATCAATATTGAACATAAATTGCAACCATATGATGAAATAGATGGCTTCGATTCTCATGAGAGTTCACAATTGCCACATCTCTACTCAAAAGTTCATGTAAACTGTCAGTTGCTCATTGAGGAGTATTATCATCAATCTCAATCATCTAATAAGTGATATCTCTTCCTTCAGAATAAATGTATTTTGTTTCCACAAGGATAAAGGAATTCAACGTGTACCATGAATTCTTATAAAAGTTATTTTAGCAGCAGCCAACTACTCTCAAGAAAGAACAAGAAAATAAAGGCAGATGGCATCATGGAATAGACATGAATTTCTTCAATATGAAAATGCAATAATCAAGGTACAAACCTGCATTTGTGTCCGAACATTCTCTAGCTCTGACTCCTAAACAATCATACAGGTAACCACAAGAAATTTCACGTCAATCAAGGTCATCAAATTTTTCAAATATACAAAAGAGTAAGTAATATTTGTAAATAAATGATCTCATACCTGCTCATTAAGTGCTTCTCGTAACTGTGACACAAGGATCGCTCTATTTGCTTCGACAACTTTAAGTTTCTTAATGCACTGATTCAAAACAAGTTCTTCCTCCTCTAGATCTTTGGCTAAGGTCCTCCGCGTTGGATCCTTGGCTACGGAAGGAAGATGCAATTTTTTGTTAACAAAAAATTAAGAGCATCACATTACAAACCATGAATAACTCAGTCAAGAAGAAGATTGCTGAAGAGAGCATAATTGGATAAACTTAAAAGTTACTTCTAAGTATTTTTACTTTTTTAGACTTATCCAAACATGCTCATATAATCTTTAATAGCACTTAAAAAAGTTGGAGCTTTTTTTTAAGGGGTTTACTGGTAGCGTTGCCTATAGTTCCAAAATGAAAAACCAATTCCAACCTACACAGAAATGGTAAATTTTATAGAATTATCAGCCTACCTTTTGTTAAGGCAACGTTGACATCTTTTCCCATCTTTCTCACACGTTGAATGGCGGACTTGCACTTATTCATTTCTTCATCTTCAGCGGGATGTTCGCTGAGCACCAAGTTAAAAGCTGACACAATTTTTTCTTCAGTGCTACCAATGGTTAATTTCTGTTTTCAAAAGCAACATATGCAGAATAAGTATCCAAAAATGTTGGTAAAAGATAGACATATTACAGGATCAAATATCTAGAGAGTTAGCACTACATAAAGCATTAATGACATGTTTGGTTGGGAGGATTAGCACAAGACAGTACTGAGTAAGAAAAGAATGTAAAATCTTGTTCACTATATTGTCCCATACTGCACACCAAACATGCACGGAATGGTTAACCTCACCGTTCTGATAGATCTAGAGTCTCTCTTTATTCTGATAGAACGAGAACGTTTCTTCCCAAACTCCAATGGTGGGGGTAATTCTTCTCCAAGCATTACATCTTTAAGGCTCTGAGCACGGGATCCAAATACTTTCCTTTCTTCCCATATATTGACCTAATAATAAGATTTTCATATTAGTCAAGCCACTCCAACCAACCGATATGGTGCTCACCTATAGTTGTTGAAATTGATAATTCCACCATGGGGCAAAATATGATGTAATAATCTGGATTTGAACAGTTTAATAAAAGCTCTTCCAAACAATCTATGAAAAAATGATTGGAGACACTAATGGAAGAAAAGGGCAAGGAAAATTCCTTACCAATCTTGAGATGGCCTTCTGTCCACGATCATCCCCATTCTTCATAACCTCCTTGAGTGCTGAAGGAAGAACCTTCCAAAATTCGGAGACAAATTCATTTCCATTACGCTTGCTGTTCTGCAGGATATCATTTGCAAGGTACAGAAGATGCACTTTCTTAACCATCTCCAAACTATGGAATTGTTTATCCCATGTCGCAACAACTTGCTCTGCTTTACCACGGTGAAAAATGCACCAGTGCGACAAAGCTACATAGAAAGAGAAGGTAAAAATATCTATCAAGAAAGATTAGCAAGTATAAGGTAGCACAAAAAGGGTACTCGTCTAATGCAGTTAGGTTTAGTCAAGAAGTAATGGAGCATGTTTGGATGTGCTTAAAAGTCAAACTTACTTTTAAGTAACTTCTTTTGCCA
>CAIGRN010081290.1:0-38184 GCA_903798345.1 Fraxinus anomala
TTATACTGTGCTTATACAAGTCTCATTTGCTTGCCTCTTTTCACTTTAGGAGTTGAAATTTAGCCATTAACTAACTTAATGCGTCTGCATAGATGTAGGCTTGGTCTAGGCCCTAACCAAATGGGTTGAGCAATATTTAGATGGACACACTGTACTTAAAATTTCTATTCAAATTTATTATGTCGAGTTCATCTCTAAATGAAGCACCTACTTTTTTCTTTTGAGCGTGACATTGTTGAAGACAAAATATTGCACAAATTTTTTTCTATTAAATCTTTAGGTGGTATACAATTTCATTTGGTATTTTTCATTTTGTTTATCTTTCTAATTAACAAGAAAAACAAGAATTCTGTGTTTTTTTCTGCTTGAAGCTTCTCTCAACATTTCTAACATCTTGAATTGTGGAGCCATGTAGAATGTATATCAACAGAAGTGGTTTGTGTAATTAGCTTTTATTGGCAATGTCATTTATATACTGATTTTAATGTATTTTTTTGTCCAGATGGCCACTCTTGCAACTTATTTTGGGCTTGGCCAGCAAACACATAGGCAAGTGTACATTTGCATTATTCTATATATGCACTTTTCGTTCATTGCAATAAGCACACATTAATATTTCATATTATTACATTCAAGAGCTTAGATGATGTTCGGATGAATATTCTTTTTATTTGTCATTTATTTAATTGGATTATATGCTGCTGAAATATTTTTTTTATATGAATCTGAAATTTGGCAAATTAACCATTGATTCATCTATCCGAGCCAAATTAATAAACATATTTTCCTTTCAATTCTATTGTATTTTTATGACCTCATTTTAATGCCACTGAACCAAATTCTCTTCTTTTCTTTCTGTATATGTTCTGAACCAACAATATTGAACTCTATAATATGACATCATTACAAATAATCAACAGGCCTCTAAAGCTCCTGAAAAGGAATAAAAATGAAGTTTCATCAGTTTTATCTAGTTTCATGTGTATGGATTATTTGTGCAGCTTCTACTTGACTAAGCTGCCTTGAAAATGAAGTAGCTGCTCAAATATCTTCATCCCTAGTTCCAGCTTCTAGCAGTGGGTATGTATGTTGCATGATGTATAAATTTTCTTCTATCTTTTAGCTCAGTAGAAATTAAAATTTGAATGATTTGATTTATAAATATATGAAAATTATTGTTTGTTCCGTTTCTTGATTTCTTGCATGAGATCCTCATGTGGAGATTAGAAAATCATTTGACATCTGATGTATAGAACAAAATGGTTTTGATTTATTTTTCCAACCATATGCTGCTAACTGATTTCTTCATTTCGAGTAATAAAATTGGACAACGTTGTATGATTTACATTAGAGGATGAAAGCTGGTCTCATATAGTGCTATGATCCTGCACACGTTACACACCCCATAATTTCTTCCATTAAAATTGTGACTATGGATGCTGTTCAGATTGCCCACCTTTACTTCAGAGAGAGCTCATACCCAGTTTCTTCTTCTCATTCTCCCACATATTGATCACATGGTTGTTTAGCCTGAATCTTTCTGTGTTTTCATGAATTTGTAGTAGACCAAAAATATATAGAATGTGATATAACATCTGTTTCTCATCTTTTCAGTTTACTCTTTCAATTGTTTAACTGTCTGGTAATTGAATAACACTTTGAGTCATTAGATTTTGATATTCTATTTCACCTTGTGTATTAGGAGGAATGTCTACAGAGGCAGCAGCAGCGAATAGATGTTGCTTATGAAAGTTTAATTATCGAACATCAAGTATTATCCTTTAGATATTTTCCTTTTAATATTATCCAACTAACATGCGAAACACGTGCAAAACAAGGGCAAAATAAGAAAAAAAAATTGTAAATGAAGTTTTATAACTTTTCAAAAAGAACAAATAAATCTAATTTAAAAAATTAAAATTAACATAAAAATGAATTTAAAAAAATTCCATGTTCCCAACTAAATTCACCCATAGACCTCCGTCAACATTCATCGCAACCCACATCCGTCAGCATTCACCCACCCCACCCGCGGTCAAATAAAAGCATAATATAGTCCTTTTTCTTAAAAGTAATAATAAATTGACTTCTTTTTTCTTTTATAATATTGGCAATTTAATTAAACTAATCGTGTCAATGAACACAAGAAAATGGTTTATTTTATATAATTAGAATACTAATTAAAGCTATGTTTGACAAATGTGGACATTGTAGGCCAAGTATTTAATGGTTCGAAGACTTTTTTTTAAAAAAAAAAAGTTTTTTGTTTATCTATTTCCCCTATAATACACATGCACGACAAATCGAAATATTTGACTAATAAGGATCATCAGCATTGAGGTGTCGTTTGGCTGCGGGAGAGGGTGGAAGCGGTGGGATGGGTGGGTGAGGTTGGTTGAGGAAGATGGATTTTTTAAAAAAAAATTCTTTTTTTTTTGTGTTAGTTTGTATTTAATTGTTTTAAATGAGATTTATTTGTACTTCTTAAAATCTATGAGATTTTATTTGATTTTTTTTTTTTTTGGTTATTTTACTACTTTCTTTTAGTTTTATTTATTTAAAGAGAATGGCGAGCCCGTCACTTAATGACCACAATGGAGAAAATGACAAGTTTTGTTACATAATTGAAAGGTTAGAGATAAATTATTCTTAAAAAAGATTAAATGTAGATTTGTTAAATTTTACAAAAGTTGAGAACACAAAATGCAAAATTCTCTTTTATATTTTGTCATGACAGTGTGATCAAGACTCCTTTTGCGGGGAAAAGACTAATCAAATTTGGGGGCAAGACTAATCAAATTTGGGGGCATTATGGGTGATAGAAAGTCAATCGCACTCATTATTCAAAGTGTAAAAATGTCAAAATTAAATCACGTGTTACTAAAAAAAGTTTGGGAAACTTTAATTTTTTATATTTTTTTTAACTTTTAAATTATATTTTCAATAGTTTCACTTTCAACTTCCAGAACGTGTCATACCTAACGCATAATAGCGTTGCAACTTCTCATTCAAGCGTGTGTAAAACGATTTTGAATAATACTACATGTATACAATAGAGTTATATATAATGGTTTATATAAGGATGATGTGTCAAAAACAGAGTGAGGCAGATTTATTTATTGTTTTGGTTGAAGAAATTCCAATTCAATCATATCTCACCACATCATATGTATGTAAACCATTATTTATATGTAGCGCAACCAAACAACTTTTCTTTTCGACTTACTAGAAGTTTATGCAGTTATAGAAATTTTAAATAATGAAATTAAAGTGATGCAGTTTCTCATTCAATAGTTTTAAATCACACGCAGAGAGTATTATATGGGTGATTATATCCCCTCTACAATTTTTGTTAATGGTACCATATCTTAATTGTAATGAAGATCTTTGAATTTTGCTCATTTTTGTACTTATATCTCTAACTTTTTTTGTCATATTTTTATCTTTGAACTTCAATTAATTAACAATTTTCTCTAATATGTGGATTTTTTTTCTATCGAATTTATGTATTTGTTGTTTATCTTGCATATTCAAAAGTACAAAAGGCAAATGTAACTTTCCACTCCATTTTAACGGATTTTTTTTTTTTTTTGCCATCATTAAGAACAAGATGTGCTAATTAAAATACGAAGAAAAAAGTTTTAAGGACACAAATGAGAAAATGAACAAAAGTTAAGGACCTATATTGTAATTATAATGTAGTGTGGTTAATAAAAAGTGTTAATAGTGTAAACATAGTTACCCATATTATAATGATCTTAGGTCTTTAGTAGATATGAGTACTTAAATTAAAATTTTAAGTTGTGGAAGTTTTTCTAATGGTCAAGGAAGTTTTTCTAATGGCATGCCGTTAGGAATTTTTGGTGCTTTCAACTTCAATTGAAATGAATAATAAGATGATGTAGTGTGGATAGCTTAAACTTGCACCAAATAATATTTATTTGTCCATTCTAACTTGTCAAACGTGTCATCGAAGTTCATGCTCAATTGATTGAAATGGTGCAAGTGAGCAAAAAAAAATAAAAATAATAAATAATAAAAAAAAAATTGGTGGTTTTTGTTATGCAAGAAAAATATATATGCAACAATATTACAATACTCATCTTAAAGATTAACTATTTTCAACTTTAAGATTTCCACTTAAATAATTTTCAATTCCGCTTGTAGAATTATCTATGATCAAACATGGTCAAAGTCCATCACAGCTAGCCAAACAACTTATTGTGCTGATTTATCAACTAAACTTTGGAAAATCCTCCAAGGAGCTATTGGACTCTTCATAAATAAGTTAGTCTATATATTTCGTCTTTATTTTTTAAAATTTATTTTTAACTGTATATTTAATAAATTCACAACTTCAATCAACTTTTCAGTCATACATTTCAGCCAAATGAAGACTTATTTTATAAGGTTGACCATTATAGGCTCAAAATATTAAGAATTTACGTGATTTAAATTTCTCTAATGAATAAAACCCCCAAAATAAAATCTATCGCATAAATTTGATTAAAAACCCGAAGGAGAACACATCGCAATCCAACCGTTAGAGGCTGATTGGATCCTAGAGTAGAATAAATTTGATCTTTCTTTCTCTCTTTCTTTCTTTCTTTTTTTTTTTTCGGGTTTTGTTTCTTTTATTAAAAATCTAAAACCCTTTACTATTAATTAGTGATTTCATTATAAATTCAATACACATTATATTTCTTAGTTATAACAAGCATATTTAAAAAAAAAAAAAAATTTAGCTTACATTTGAAAATAGTGATTCTAATAAGTAATAAAATTTTAAAAAACAAAATAAATATTTATCATTGAAAAAAGTCTGCAAGTAACAAAATAACATTTTTTTTTATTTGTAATAGTGATTTTTTTTTTTTGGAGAATAAGTGGTTAGAAAGTAAGAAATTTTTTTAGATTTACATGTAAAATTATTTTATTAAAAAATGTGGTTAAAAATTAATTTCTAGAAAAGTGAATTTTTAAAGAACGATGCTCAAACGGGGGGACTTTTCCTATGTTTGGGCCCCATTTTAATGTGTTTTGGGAAAATTGTATTTTGAAATAGTGATTTTTTTGAGAAATGTGTGATTAAAAAAGAAGGAAATTTTTTGAATTTACTTGTAATATTATTTTATTAGAAAATGTGTGGTTAAAAAGTAGAAAGAGAAAAATGCATTAAAGATAAATAAAAAAAAAAGGAGACCAAACATAGGCTTTAAAATAGTAAAGATAAGAACCTTTAGAAAATCTCGTCAATTGTTGAATAACAATTGAAAAAATATAAGATTCGATTTTATGTTGTAACGTTCAGATAATAATTATTTTACTAAACTTAAATTGCTGAGGGATATTTCGTCAATAAAATAGTAATTAAAATATAAGCTTTCATATCAATAAAGAAAAATTTCATACAAAATAACTGTTGTAAAATTATAAAAATAAATTTTAAATTATTGATGAAATATAAAAATATTAAAAAAGTGAATAACGAATAAATGCTTCTTCATTGGCTACTAGAGATCAGAGCACGATGATTATCGATGACACCACTTACAGTATTATCAACAGTAATCGTTAACAGATAATTCTAAAATCTTGAGAGATTGTAGAAGTGGATTGTAATGTAAATTGATTTCTAAAAGGTCGTATACACAACCTTGATAGAATTTCCCAAGTAAATATATTTGTGGAATTTTGTAAAGAGTTAATGTTACCCATATACTTTCATTTATAAACTATTCGAGTTGAATGAGCTTGATGGACTTGTAATATCATAAATTAATTGACGTGTTGATTTTGTTGAATCTCCAATTTAATACTGTCGATGATAACGTAATATTCGATTGAAGAGTTGCTTGATCCATGAAGAAACTTATATATAACAACTCGCTTCTAGTACTTAGACTAACTCAAATAAATAAATAAATACAATAAAAGATAAAACCGTAACATGTTCAAATATTTATGATTCATCTTTGAGATCCACCAGCCAATCATAGCAAGAGTTTGGCTCATCAATTCTGTTAAAGTCCAAATTTGTGATTAGGAATTTTTAAATTTATAATTGGCAATTTTCGTATTCAAAATCACGAGTTATTGAATTATAATTAAAATCAAAATAATTGTGGATTGATAGTATAGTCCTCAAAAGAGTCAAAAATGTGGCCAAAGAGAAAAAGTCGACGCAAAACAGCTCGAAGGCTGCACGTTGAGCACTTGAGCGCTCAAAACAAGAAGGTAGCTGCTCGCTAGGCACGAGGCGTAGCGCTCGAGCAACGTATATATTCAAAAAATTCGGTTCGCAATTTTTATCTTGTTTTTCAATTATATTCAACCTTCAACTCTTCATATTATAAATACTCAAGTCTAGTACATCCAAAAGTGTGTTGAATCTATATTTCATTATAGAGACTATATTATTGATTATTCAAAACCATTTCAAAGATCTCTAGATTACACCACTTGATCATCGATTTATAAATTCATCCCAAACATTGTTTCAATATTGGTTGAATCACGTATCACGTGAACATACTTTGAAGATCAAATTCATATCCATAAATCCCTTGTTTCAACTACAAATCAAAACACAAATTTGGTGGTCAGAGCCAGATAAAGTTTAACGGTGTTTGAACTAATTGTAAGTTAATTTTTCTAGTGAATATTATTGAAAATTTGTTCGAAAGTTTTTTATCATGATAATGAATTTTCCTCTATAATCATATATGATGTTATTTATTTTATTGCTTTTAATATGCATGTTTATTGATTGGCATATAGAGTTTGACTTAAACTTCAGTCATCTAAAAATAATAATTACGTGATTTGTTACTTGTTATTGATTAATTCGTTATATTTGAGTCTAAATATTGCTATCAAATTCAAGACTGACGTATGCACTCGAGTTCAAAAGGTGAACTCCTTGTCCAAGTAAATGGATCGATCTTGAGATCTGTCAAGAGTTCCACGTTTCATACTCACTTATCCAATCAAATGAGATTAATAACGTGTAATAAAGGGAGTATTATATTTCATTTTTCAAACTTCAATCGTTCAAATTCCAACTTCCTTCACAAATATCTCAGCATGCATCAAATGCAACTATTGATGAACCAATGAGCTTCTCACAAGCTTAATTTCTTTTTTTTCCTTTTTTTTTTCTTCTTATAATTAAGCTTTTTTACTTACCATACTTACGCTCGCTTAAAATTTACTTGGACAAGTGTCCCTATTTTAGAGCATTGTCACGGTTACAGAAGTACGTGATCGGGTGATTTTTTGGTCCTCAACGGGTACTTGTGGGTTCAAGGGTGCGGGAATATGTGATTTACGTGTAATATTATTATTTTAAAAAATATGTAATTAAAAATTAAAGAAAAAATAATATATTTTAAAAATAATACGTAACAAAGCTTAATACAAAATATCTATATAAGATTAGAACAAAGAGACAAATATTCATTTTTATTTATTTATAGACACGAAAAATTTGTTTCCATATAAAGGTAACTGCTCATTTAAAAATCTGAAATTCCGGTGCCTGTATTCCCCACGTTAACTCGCAATCTTCATCGTTTAATGCGAATGTAGAAACCGGAGGGCGAGATATCACCGCTTTTCTCTCACGGTACTCCAACTCGCACGCCGTTGTGTATGGAATCTTCTCCTTCCGATAACAAGTTCCGTATTGAGTCGACTCGGATCGGTGCGGTAGTCGCTCTAGAGCCCTCCTACCAATTGTTTTAAGTATTAAGTTACAAGATAGTGTAAAGAGCTATGACTATGAGGACGAGCCTTTTCAGCCATCGGACGATAAGGCAGGGCGTTGGATCTGTAAAGATTAAGCTGTTGCTCGCCTGTTGCATCGGCTTCACGTTATTTGTTCTCGCCGGACGTGCGGCGTCGTTCATGGGATGGAAACAACACGCGGCTTCTCTCAATAGATCTTCTCTCCCGGAGTATGTATCACAGTTCTATACTATCCAACTGCGTGTATTAATCTATTTGTGTTTAGTTAAGTTCGTTAATTGGTTGAGATTACTTTATTGGATCGGGATCTTAACTGATCTAGGATTTCACTATTTGTCCGCTCATAATTACTATGCTATTATTGCTTACATCTATAAATCTTTATTGCTCTTTTTAGTAACAGCACTTTTGAGTATTAATTTAGCAATAAAGTTGTTTTGTTACCCATATAAAAGGAAAAGTTAAGAGATGTGAAAATGGGAACATGAGAATCAGGAGCAAGTATGCATAGCAGTATCGCTTTCCTTTTGTTCAATCACTTTTTTCAGTTTCCCGTTTAGCTGCAAAAAATGGTGTTATTCAATTTCCTTTTGGCAATTAAGTTAGGCCCTAATCTTGACAGTTTTTGAATTAGCACAGAAGCAATTATTAGTCATTATATTATGTGAAACGCTCAAAAAGTAGGATATTGTTAGGCTTCATGGCCCCTTCCACGCCTTCTTGTTTTCTCTCTCTTTTTGGGCAGAATGCAAATCACTAATAGAAGTTACTCTACTACTGTCTAGTTTTTATTAGATAACATCTTTTTGACTAGCATACCTGTACGGGAGTTTGTTTTATGTAGTGGGCTTTCTCTGATGGATTCCTATTTTTGCAATATGAGGCAGAATTTTTGCTAAAAAGTAAAAGAAAATTAATTCCCGTTGATGCCCAGTTGTTTATACTTTTTTCTCTGGCACTAATTTTGTCAGGTTGCCTTTAAGAGTTCATTACTCATCTATCTTGATATTTGATAGTTTGTTGCTACTTTATTTGTGTTTTTCTTTCATAAGCAAGGAGGAAAAGCTCTACTATGTTGTTGAGTTTAAGAGATTGTTTTCTATAGTTAGTTGAAATTTTAACTTCAAGCATTTGATTTAGCTTGTATTTTTGAATTTTCAATTGATTTACCCAGAGATGAGAAACTACATTCTAAAAAATATATAATGAGTATAGAAGTTATATACGTACATTGGTTCTCCTTGATTTTGCAGGAAAGGATATGCCTTATTGATTAACACATGGAAGAGAAATGATCTTCTGAAGCAGTCCATTTCGCATTATGCTTCATGTCCTGGGCTTGCTTCTATACACATTGTATGGAGTGAACCTGATCCTCCTTCAGAGCCTCTTAAGAAATTTCTAAACCACATTATACATCTGAGTGGCCGAGAAATTGAGTTAAAATTTGATATCAATAAAGAAGACAGTTTGAACAACAGATTTAAAGAAATTACTGACTTGAAGATGGATGCAGTTTTTTCAATTGACGACGATGTCATATTTCCTTGCACATCAGTGGAATTTGCTTTCACTGTCTGGCAAAGTGCACCAGATACAATGGTTGGATATATACCACGTATTCATTGGGTTGATAAATTGGTATGTTCTATCGTTCTGTCCACTCAATTTCCTTAGTTCTACACCATTTAAGTAAAGTGTAGGTCAGATAGTCCTACAAAATATGTATCATTTTATTTTTAGTTCATACTTGCATACACAGTTTAAAGACCCTACTCTGAATCTCATTCCTCTGTCAGTTTAACCCATATGCTGAGGAATTCGTTGGAATGTGAAACGTTTTTACCTAAGTTCATGTGCTGCAACTACAATGTATTGCTTGTACTTTTTCTTTGATGTACCAGCATCATATGATAATATTTATGATAAAGGTCTATGTTTAATCAATCAATATATACACCTTCTATGGCTCCATTTGTCATATGTTGCTTACCCTGTCTTATCCTGTTCCACCATCAGTTCTTGAATTAGAATAAATTATTCTTTTCCTCAAGAATCATACTTTACATTTTTTGTTTAAGACACCTTTTGAATTTGTCTTGATGTGTATCCTTCCACAAGTTGATAGGCAAGGATTGAATCCAATATGTGGACAGAGATCTGGCAATGTTGAAGTGTTCAATCTGATTTCATGAAACTATCTTGAAATCAGAGGAAAGTTTTCTCAACAAATGTAAATTTTACCTAGTTGGTATAGCTGTTAACTAAAATAACTTTGCTCAGCTGTTGGATAAAGTGACTTTGCTCTAAAGTGAGGGTGACTTGAAGTTGTAATTGGATAAGCCCAACTTGTAATGAATGCGCATGGTGGTGTGTGCAGTGTTCCTACTGTGCTCCTTTCACACAGCACACTCATGCAATGAAATGTTGTTTCCAATTTATTTATTCTTTGTTAAATTGGCTCTTTTCATGCACAAGGCATTGCCTTCATTTTGTAAACTAACAAGTCCAACTTTGCATTCACTTGGACGTTCTTGGTGCAGAAAGGCAATCAGGATTCGTATCTTTACAGCGGATGGTTGTCTGTTTGGTGGACAGGAACATACAGTATGATCCTCTCTAAAGCTGCCTTCTTTCACAAGAAGTATCTCAGTATGTACACTTACGAGATGCCATCTTCCATCCGAGAATATGTTACCAAGAACAGGTTCTTGTGATTTCTTTCTCAGTTTCCTCTTCCTTGTTTCCTTTTAACCATGACCAAATTTTACTTTTTTTATGGATAAATCTACTAGGAACTGTGAAGATATTGCAATGTCTTTCCTTGTAGCAAATGCAACTGGTGCTCCTCCCATTTGGGTAAAAGGTAATAATCTGTTCCGTTGACCTTCTTTTCACTTTTGATTCTATGATTTTTTTTCATTATTGTATTCAAATTTCCACTTAGGTGGACGCTTATTGTTTTTCTGTTATCTGTTTATTTCCTGTTCTGAGTCTGGTTCTGGACACTGCTTGCTTGTCTTAAAAATAGGGAGGAAGTGTTAATGTATCCTTATATGGATTAGTTGTAAACAATCCAAGTTTTGGGATACGGAACACGCCACATTTTATTACAAAGAATTGGGGAAAAAAGTGTCAAAATAAGGTTACGATTGACATTAAATAAATTTTTTTTTTTTTTATGAAAGCTCTGGACTTATTAACGGCGGCGGCTACGATACATCTCTTTATTTGTACATTACCTGATTTAGAAGGAAATCCATAATGAACAAGGGTAGAGCCAGGATTTTAATTTTGGAATGAGCTGAAATTTAAAAATTTTAATATACTAATAAAATTCATTTACAGCTGGAAAAATCATAATATGACATTACCTACTGAAGTATCAATGTCAAGCGAAGCATAATAGGTCACAGCACCATGAAATTAAGAGGAAATCCAAGCAAAGTACCTGTTTGTGTAGCCCGTAGTGACTTCAAATTGTGTGTGACATTGGAGCAAACAAGTTTGTAATTAGAGCAATAACAAAATATATTACAGTCAGCAAAAAGGTTAAAAAAAGTTTATATACATTAAATTATTAATTTTTAAACATCCTAAATAAATAAATAAAATATATAAAATGTACATGTTAGTAGAGGCAGTGCCTTGGCTTTCGCTATTGGTGGGTTGTCGATACTAGTTGATGGTAGAGTGCTGAAATTGGAGAACAAATATGGGCGAATCATGGAATCAACAAAATAAGGTTACAGAAAAATATAAATTTTAATGCATATTTCAGACATTGAAAATTTTTTATATCAAATTAGCAATAAGTTGATTGGAATCTATTCAAACTAAAATATGTAATATCTTTTGATGAAATATTATACCATAATTCTTCTCACTTTTAGTGAATAATTTTTGTTTTTTTTTTAAACAGTTGGAAAGCTTGAAATCTAAAAAAGTGAACAATATAGGGCTGGTAATTTGGAAATTTATATTAAATTGGGCAGATGAATCACCGAGGGGATTGTGAAAATGAAATTAGAGATTGAATTTAGGTTGAGTTTGAGGATGAAAAATGAAATTTAATGGAATTGAGGAATGGATCATGAGTATATGCAGGATGGGGTGAACTATTTAAGTTTGGACTTGACTATAATTGAATAGATGTGGGCTATAGAATACAAATAAAATTTTTCCATATAACTTTTGCAAATGGGCTATATATTTATAAAATAAAATAAAATTTCTTATGTTTTGTGAAAATGGGCTGGAGCCGAGGCTTGCCCCCCGTTATATCCATCCCTAATGATGAACTCACATTCTCAACATTTGTTTATAAAAGTGTTTGTTGTCACGAATATCATTTTTCCTCAAACTTATTTTTAACCACACATTCTCCCTATAAAATAATTTTGCACGTGGACCCATAATTTTTTTTAATACTTTTAACCTCATTCTTAAAAAAGTAATTTTTGACTTCAGATATTCTCTTTAAAACAAACACAGAATAATTTTATTTCATGCTTAAAAAAATTTCTAGACTTTGAAGATTTTTTATCATCTAAATCATATATCCGAAAAGACAAGTATGCTCTTTGGGACAATTATACAATGAGTGAAAAGTTAAAACACTCCTCGAGGTTCAGCAAAATAGTCAATTCTCTTTCACAATTGGGGTTATAACTCGATTTGTAGAGTCCTCCTATAACTCGATTTGTTATTATATACCTAGAAAAGACCCCTAAGAATACCATGTCAATTACATTGGAACTTTTGGTTTGACTTATTTCAAAACAAAGAAAAATTAGCACATTGGTTCAAATACCAATCAAATAAGGGGCTTATAGTAGTTGTTGAGAATCTAGTTGCTTTAGATCTTCTATTAGATGTATCAATGAATCAAATGGGGAAAAATGGTTCATGTAATCGACTCCAAATTTATTGAGAATAAGCACTAATTTGTTATTGCCGTAAAACTTTAAACGAGCAAAAACATTAGTAATTTTCCAATCGTGCTTTTCTTTTGGTACATAAGAAAAATGTTGGAGTGACTTCGCCAGTTAGGATGTCAATCAAATTAATGACACAATTGCATTTCTATATTTCCTTAGATAAAGAAGACAACATGGACTTTTACTTCGATGATGTATGAATAAAGTAAAAGAAATTTTTTATGCAAATTATTATTGATTGTGATGTTTATGCAAGATACTCAAATTCTAACCGGTTCAATTCCTTGGACATTATGACAAAACTGCTATCGATTAATACCATTTCTATTTTGAAAATCTGAGTTTCAAGAGACTGATGTTCTTATACTAGGCTAGTGATTATTTGCTTTGATCAAATATGAGAGGAAATCACTATTTAACAGAAACCTTGGGAGCCTTTATTGCGAAAAATGCTATACAGGGAGAGTGTTACTAGGGGGATCTTATACTAGGCTAGTGATTATTTGCTTTGATCAAATATGAGAGGAAATCACTATTTAACAGAAACCTTGGGAGCCTTTATTGCGAAAAATGCTATACAGGGAGAGTGTTACTAGGGGGATCTTATACTAGGCTAGTGATTATTTGCTTTGATCAAATATGAGAGGAAATCACTATTTAACAGAAACCTTGGGAGCCTTTATTGCGAAAAATGCTATACAGGGAGAGTGTTACTAGGGGGATCTTATACTAGGCTAGTGATTATTTGCTTTGATCAAATATGAGAGGAAATCACTATTTAACAGAAACCTTGGGAGCCTTTATTGCGAAAAATGCTATACAGGGAGAGTGTTAGTAGGGGGATCTTATCTTTTGTTAGTTTGTTCATGCTGTAACTCTTGTTGCATAGCCTTTTTCAATGGATTGTTCTATCACGTACTCTCGGTACTAGAGAAATGAAATTTATTGATCTTTTAAAAAATATATATATCTCGGGGAAAAATAATTGCACATCTGTATCTCATACAAATACACAATTTAAGTATATTCTAATGGTGTGATAATATAGGTAAAATATTTGAGATTGGTTCGACTGGAATTAGTAGCTTGGGAGGTCACAGTGAAAGGAGGACCCATTGTGTGAATTGGTTTGCATCCGAGTATGGGCGAATGCCCTTGGTATCAACTTCAGTTAAAGCCGTCGATAGCCGAAGCAGCTGGTTTTGGTGATGATGGAATTTCGAGTTTTGCTTTCACCAATTTTCCACTCAAATCAGTTTAGCTCACTTATTTGTATACTTATGAGTTTCCAGGTTTTGTAAATATCAAATTACCTAGCATTTGTCATGATCTGATGATAGGAATGGAATTACTACGTTCACTTAGGCTTTTAGTCATGTACGTGTAATATGATTTCACTTGGCTTGTTGCAATGTTATGCTCTCTTTTTTCCTCTCTCTCTTTATCAAATGCCTTTTACATGTACAGCCCTTCACAAATTATTGATTGCAACAAAAATGTCGAGTATTTTATGATGATAAGTTATGAACTTGTTTCATTTTGCACGAGAGTTTTGAATCAATCTTTTGCATTCCTATGCATTTTTTCACAAGTTATATCTAATGACGAGGATCACTGTTAGTTCTATTTTAATTTTTTATGAACATGTTCTTTAGTTCCTATTAATTTCAAGTCCTGAACTTTAGCCAATGTTACGATATTGTGGAGAATTCTTAGTCTGTGTAGATATAACTAGGCTAGAACTGGGTTTGAACTGCAATCCTTCAAGGATGTTAACTTGAACTCTCCTAGCTTCTAATCAAAAATTACGTTTGGCTGGGAAATTGAGGATTCACAAAGAATGATCCCAGTGACAATGGGTGCCTAGTCTTGGGTACTTCTTACAAGCCTATATTTCATCGCTAATGGCATGTTTGTTCAAGTTAGATTAGACAAAGCTAGATACTTGTCTTTATTCCTTAATTTTGTGGTTTAGTTCTAGCATATCGAACATTTGATATGTTCTTATTGGGTATTACCTTCTGTTTGAATCTCTATCAATTCTAACGTCCATCAAAACTTCTTGCATCAAAATAAGCTGAGAAACATGATTTAAGTGGGCAACTTATAAATCAAGAGGGTAGGAAAAAGGGCGTGTCTTCTTTGCAATTCCATACTTGCAGTGATAATGATCCGCATGCCCATACATTGTCCAATAGACAGTTGCACCGAGACAGTTGCCTCTAGGTTCATACCAGAAAACCAGGTACCTCCCTCCCCCACGAAGAATCACACACTGTTCAGTATATCCAACCAAAAAGGTCGGCTAGTTGGCAGAAGTGGTCGATTTCAGAGGATGATAAATCACACTGCAGCTGAAATAATCCAGATTCTTACTGGAGACAACATGGGATAGTTTCTGCAAGGGGTGATTCACATCAGTGGCATTCTGTTCTTTGTAAGCGGTGGAGTGTCAATACTTTTAGGACTTATTCATCCATTGAAATTTGTTGCGAAAACATCATGCCTCCATTTACGTCAAAATCAACGATGCTGAAGATGATCTTGAAGATTGATTTTGTTTGGATGAAAATACATATCTAACAACTTTCAATTGCAATACATTGCATTTCATTTTGGTACATAAATTGCAGCCAAGTTCAGGGAAATTTTGACTGTTGTACAAGTGCACTTATATATTCAACTTCCAGGAATGCTTTTTAGCAGAAGTCATCGGATCACTCATTTCTTTGAATGGTGGAATGTACATTTTTATGGTGCCCATGTTCACATCTAACTCGTCTCCAACCAAGTTTCTACCCCTTTGTTCAAGCCTAACTCCTTTATTTCTCATCCTACCCATTTCACAAATGAATCAGCAGTTCCCTTTCGCGATTCAAACTCTTTTTGAACCTAAATTGGACACGATTTTGACATATTTTCTGGCTCTTATAAATACAAAACAAGGGTTATATATTGAATAAACACTCTCTTATCTCTTCATACAAAATATTATCATCGAATTCATCAAGAATAATGGACCAATTACTATATTTTGAGAAATGATATCAAGCCATAGCAAGGAATTGAATGTTAATTATATCAAGATTTTGAAGAATTCAACCTTGGAATTGAAGATCAACATATTTTGCATTCAATCATGATTCGGATGATATTTTTCTATTATTCTTTTTGTAATTTATATATTAATATGTTAAGTAAATCCGTTTGTGTATTGGATGAAGATAAACCATATTATTTATTTGTTTCAATTCAAAACAAGTAGTTGAGTTTATTTCTTGCGTTTCTTGATTAATTTTGCATATTTATTACATTATTTAATTGATTGGCCACCAATTAGATAATTAGTTGCTTGTTGTAGTGCTGTAAGACTCATAATAAATTTAAAACGCACGATAAAATTAATATATGTGCAATAGATGTTAGTAATAACATTTATCACGTATAAATTAGATAATCTAAATTTTAATGCATTCTAATAATTTGAATTCGGGTTAGGAATATATTCGAGTCATGGTTAGGATATATTTAATTTGTCTTGAAAAAAAATATATTATATATCATAGCTTTATCGATTGTCAAGATCGTATGGACGGAACTATATTACAAATCAAGAATTGAAATAAATAACAATAGGCGGATTCAAAATCTAGTACAATCATCCACAATTTGATACAAGCACTTTTTACCGCTTTACTAGATCAATTTAGAATAATCACAAAATCAAAATCTCTTTCGTTTATATATTTCGAATTCCATACAAAACTAGTAAACTTGAATTGAAAGGTTTTGCACACTAAAAATTGTACATTGGATGGAACAGAGTTTAGCCTCAAGGTTTGTCAATCCAAGAAGAAGGCTAAACTTGCTAAAAATGAAGAATAATTAGCAAAAAGACCAATGGCGCCTGAGCAAGAAGAAAGGTGGGTGTCTAAAAATAGGGAAAATTAGTAGAAGAAATAGGCAACATATCAAAAATAGAAACCCGTGCAACAGGCACTTTTCAAATCCATGGAAAAAATTAAATAGAACACAATGCTTTCTTGTTAAAGTTAACACAGAAACACACACCGTGCAAAATATCTTCTGCTTTTTTATTTTTTCTCTCTTATATTTTTCAAGTTCCAACACAAATTCTTGTAGAAATAAATAGAGCTTTTATCCGACAGAAAATTGTTAAATTTCAAACGAAACGACTTTGTTTGTTACCATAGATTGATGATCACACATAATTAATTAAGTACTTTTATTCTAAAACAATAAAAACAGGGAAATTCCAAAAAACTACCAGAGATCCTTAAACGTACCAAAGTCTCAGAAAGTTTGAAAAAGTGCCGATTTTAGCGTATAGACGATGATGTTTTTATTTGTAAAAGAAATGAATATTTTTAGAGGGAGAATAGAAGATAACTCTGGATATTAGATGAGAAGATGATGAGGTGCATGCACTTTTAGGACCATTATCATATGAGTTGCAGAAGAGACCAAAAACCTTTCTTCCATCCTGTGGTTGTCTGATCCCCTTGGATCAGGTGTTGGTGGAAAGGAATCCTCTTGTCCTCAGACCAGGGCGAAAGATCATGAACCTAAATAGTTGGACAAATGCTGACTCGCTCTCTAGATCAAGGAGGGGCTTTCTTTAAACGAGGGGAAGGGTGTACATCAAACTCATCCAAATATTTTCATTTTTCTAGATATCTATTATATTTTAATATAAAAAATAAGCTAAGCTTATTCACTTGTTCTTGCTGTGCAGTGCTGTGTTTCTTTTTCATGTTTCATAATATCTGTAATTACAAATTTTAGAATTTAAAACATAAAATCTTCTGTAATTAAACTACAAGTTCGAATGAAAGTAATTGACAGATAAAATACCAATAAGATTATAATAATATTATGAAATAAAGACTTTGACTTTGTTAATAATTATATAAAGGGTATGCTTGGGATTTAAAAACAAGAAGTCTTGAAATGTTTCAAGCTGAAACATCAAACACGTGACATATCATAAGCACATAATTATTTTGCTCCCACTACAGTGTAACCTCACTTGGACTGATAAATCTTGTAACTCTTTTCATATTTAGCTTGAATGTTACATGGTGCAGGTGGAAGCCAAGACAATGAAGGCACATATAGGACACGGCTGGTCAAGAAAGATACCAAGCCATCGAATAATAGCATGACATATCCCCCATGTGGGGGAATCCGTGCATTGATGGAAAAAGTGAGGGAAAAATCAATGGTGTAGATCATGCGACATGAAATAGTCTAAATCAAGGCGTAACCCATAATGTGCCTGTAGCAAGGTTCACGAGTGCTCACTATAGCAGGATGCCAGGAGCTGTCGGAAGGCACTGGTCATATATGATATAACCTAGAGGCAAATGAGTTTGAGAATTTGAATCGGTGGTTATGAGAATAGATGGTCCATTCCGAATCAAGCATTGTGATCATGATGGCCAACAACAAATCTGTCCTGAATCACCTCAGAGCAGTTTCGGAGAAGGAAGGGCTGTTGTTCCTTGAGAACATATAATAAATGTTGGACATATAAAATCAGAAGAAGGAAAGCATTGGCTATGCAAGATGCAACTGCCAATACTTCGAGTCATGGGGATTATTCTGGTAACTTAAAAACCGGAAGGTGTTGTTCTAATTAATGAAATGATGAACAGATTCTTCTATATCCGGTTCTTGCTGCATACATCTTGCGAACAAAGCCGAAAAGGAGAGAGATAGGTTCTTAGAAAAGTATTCTCGAGTCGAACCACTTGATTGACCTGAACCCCAGAGTAAGATTTATCACATTATTAATGTGTAGGCAGTAAGAACTGTAAATTACTTTTTGTATCTGCAAAGTTGGTGTTCCTTTCGAAATAAGTTCTTATGTATCCATGTGCTGCGATGTTCCCAAATCTATGATAGGGTATTAAATTACATTCCCTGCATGTTTGGTACACAACACTAAAATGGATTGGACACTATCATGAATCATGTTACGTCTTTTTATTTCTTAGTACTATGCTATCTAATTTTCCTACTAAAACGTGTCAATAGATTATAAGACCTCCCAAAATTTTCAGAAATCTTTGTTTTTGTTTTCTTTTCCACTGATAATGTTTCAGACATCACTGATCACATGTAGGAAACTGAAATACTTGATCCAAAATTCCTAATTTGGAATTGAAGCAGTTGAGAAAATTGCAACTATAGATCTCTGTACATGACATTGAATGGAAGACTTTATTGCACAATTGTCTTAGCTCATGTTTGGCCCCATTTTTTAAAGTTTATTTTTTTGCAGATTCATTTTAACCAAACATTTTATGAGTCCACAACTTAAACTTTTATCAAAATATTCTAAAAATAAGATTTTTAACTGAATCAAAAGGGAGTTTGGTTATTTTGTTTGTCCGCTCCTTCAAGCAATTATGGAATTGCTTGTATCTTATGAGTTGCCATCGAATCTGAAATCCAACACAGACCCGATTGCATTCAATGGGCATGTTGTGCTCTCTTTGTTAAGCTAGAACGCTATCATGTTGTTCCCATATAGTGTCGTGTAGTGAATACTTTAGATGCTCAAAATTTAAAGTACATTAATTTTCATCATAATACTCCCGACACTCGTGCGTATCTAACACGTTAACCAAAATGTCGAAAAAGAGAATCTATACACAAGGATAGTACAGTCAAAATGATCATCAAGTTGAAAAAATTATACGCGGCATCAAAGAATCTTTAGTCAAACAAGTTGAAAGACGCGCTATATCGAAAAGTAGGTTTGACGTTTGAAGAAGAGATGGAGTCCACTCCAGCTAGGGGAATGGAACAAATAGTATGAGTATTCTTTTGCTTTATGCATAGGAGGTTTTATGGGCGGTCAGGCAAAACGGGCGGTTTGAAGGACTAAAATTACTTATCAAAAAGTAGCTTTTTGAGCTACTTTTAAAGCACAAATAAAGCTCCCAATTTGAGAAGGAAAGAGATTCTTGCTTTGGAGAATCTGAATAGGGAAAACGAGAAAGGAATGGAATGGGCAGCAGAAGGTGAAAGTTGATTGGGGATTGAAGAAAGCAACTTGAGAGATGCTCACTTCAATTATCTCACGAATATGTTCCTCACCGGCCAAAGTAATTTTGACCTTTTGTTTTGACATCAGCTCTGGTTGGCTTTACTTTTCCTCCTCCTTTTTCTCAGAATCACATTTACTTTTCGAGCTATTGTATAATTAGCATGCTTGTATGACTTGCCCAATTTCAATAGTTAACAAGAAATTTCACGTACTCAAGCGAGTTCGGCTTTTAGTTTTTGTGTTGTTACATTTTATCATTCATTCATATCACGAACTTATCATTTGAATTCCCCGACAATGGTTCAAAAGACCTTATTATAGCGGAGTCATTTTCCAACTTCATTGAATGGTTTTACTATCGACTCCTGCGGGATGGGAGGAGGGGGCAGAATTAGGTTGTTTCACAAGCAACATTGCAATTTCTTGAGACTTCGTTTGACACAGATTTTTTATAATTTTTTTTATCAAAATTATTTTCAACCATATATTAGCTAAAAAATTATTTTCATTTAAAAAATTTGCACCACACGAGGTCTAAATTTTGAAGCTAGATCAATTTCTTTGTTTTCGCAATTTGTTTCACGGATTGCTAAGGTTCAAGTTTCAACATGTTTGGTTTGCAAACAGCATTACAATTTTATTTTATTATTATTATTGTCATTTCCATTCAATCTAAAAAATTTGAACTTCGAAACATCCTTGTATAAAATTAAAACCCTCTACTCGCCCGTGTTAAAAAAAAAAAAAAAAGAACCTTGCACAATCAATTGCTTTTTGTTTATATTTTTATATGTGGATTTTTTATAAATGTCACTAAATTTGAAAAGTACATCAAAATTTGTCAAATTTACTAATTGTTCTAAAAAACGTCACTTTTTATGTGAAATATCCAATTTACTCGATACATTTTTAAGAGCATTTAATGCTCATTAATACTTGACTTGAATGCCATTAACTCTATGAAGTAATGATTTAATTTTTGTATTATAAACGTTGGATATATGTATTATAATGGGTAATATAAATTTTGTTAATTAAAAAAAAAAAAGATTTTGAAAAGTGAGCATAAACTAATTTTTTCTACCATTAACAAACCCTTACATTTTAACCAATTTCTTCATTCATTTATGTAGAATTCATTACTATTGGATTCATTATCCATTTTGAGAGGTTAACATATTACAAATTGTTTATAGTTTTATCTTGTAACTTGTTACTTTTGAAATGTTAAATACAACATAGTCAAACTTATTCAAAAATTTCGAGATTATTATTCATTGATTTGTTTTGTTTTTCAAATCTTTTAGAATAAAGATACTATTATTATCTACAAAATATTGTGAAAGATTATATATTTAATGAAGTATTGAGTTATTTATTGGGAAGATGTTGTCATATTGTAGTTGAAAATTGATTATCACCATTAATATTTTAAATAATTTCTTCTAATCAAACCCAAAAAATGTTTTGAAGGATTGCCTCTTTAATGATTTACTGTACAAATTATTTGGGAAGAAAATTTTGTCATTCGATAGTATAATATTGATGACCATACTTAATGTGATGAAGAATTTGTTCCAATCACCCACATCTATGCTTCTCGTTGGTTCTGATAGTTCAACTGTCGAATTCGACATTTAGAAACTGTCATGTTAGACATTTCAATTGTCGAACTCGACATTTCGAGACTCTCGGGATAGACATTTCAACTATCTCGATTTAACATTTTGCTATTGTATGGATTTACTATTCGAATGTGTCACTTTCATGCTATTAAATGTCAATATATTGATTGTGCGGTATTTCTACCATTGCAATCTCAGCTTTTCAGGTATGAGCAATCATTTGAGATTCATAGTATCGTACGTGGGAAAGTTTGTTCATGTGGATGACGAATGAAAGTGGAGAGGGGACAAAACCATCCACAGATGCAAGTGATTTAGATACGAGGCTACCCTATGAATCAAAAAATCCACACGCAGTGGTATAGTTGGCTTCCAACCCTATTGTAACACCACTCACGTGCATAGGCTTGATATCTGCAACTGGTTGAAGTTGTATTTTGTATGATCGAATGATGGCGTTGTTCATTTTTAAGTTATATTATCACTATCGTTTCATTATCATTTGCAAACATCAGTCATGTAACAATAACTTCACATCAAAGTTCTCATAAAGATAGATTACTTCATTATATTTTGATAGTTCAATTGTCGGTCCCGACATAATATTTTTGTTCCTAACTTATCCATGGTTGTTTTTTTGCATGTCACAATACTGGAGCTATACGTTCTGTAGTTATTTTATCACTAACGTTTCATTACCGTTTGAAGACAGTATTCGTGTTCAAGTTCACAAATAAAATATTTCATCACATCCCGAAAGTTAAATTGTCGGTCTCGACGAAAGGTTCCTATCATTCTCGACAGTTGGTTGCCAACTTGACTACAAATAAAATGCATGAGGGATATGCTGTTGCACAACATTCGGTACATACGTTACCACATGAATTCATGAGAAAACTATAATAAATAATTATAATATATGACGTACGCAATTTTTGCCTACGTCAATGGTCGTCGAGTTCAACGAAGATGCATAAGCACAGATATATACAATTACCATAGCGCGTTTATAATTAAAATCTCGGAGAATTGTCCATACTACGGTAATTTAGTACACAACCACCAAATAATGTTTATCATAGTATTAACAAACTTCTTGGACACTAAGTTTTGACTCTATTTCTCCTCCCCTTGATGTATGGAGTCCTGATAGATGCTGTAGGAAAGCGAACGCGTGTCAATCACGACCTCTTTATGTTGACTGCATTGTCGCTTTCAATGGGTATGGTGGACACCACTAGTATGTTAGTGACATCGCTTCATCGCCTAAGCAAAAGTAATATGGGCCGAATTACTTATCCAAAATGCCAAATAATAACATAATAACCTATTAACATCTAATTATCCGCTTGGCTACCAAAATCAATATTTTGAATCCTTCTTTTGGGAATATACTTTCAGGTTGGACGATGGCATTAGAAGTGGGAAACATATTTTTCTATATGACATCATCTAATATTATTGTACCATCTGCATTTAAATTGAGAGAAAATATTTAACATTAGCTTTCAACTCAACATGCTTATAGTATATAATCGAAATTTAACTCAACATGCTTAAATGATGGTTATACCAAAATTTAAAAAACACTTTACTACTAGGAACTGTAAAATAAATCTAAACTAAAAAGTTACACAAAAATATTATCACGATATGCTTCCACTGTGAAAGAAACACAGCTAAAAGTACTATTGCATACTTTTGCAATCCAAACTTTGTGAGGTGGCGTTGTACGTTGAACCATAATCCTTTGTCTTTTCAGTTTTTAACATTCTGAACACAAGTTGTTGAATTAGCTATACCGAGAATTGAATTTCAGATAAAATTGGCAAGGAACCCAAGTCATGACATTGCTCCGTTGGGAAATGTAAGCGTGCAAGCGCGCGGTTTCAAGAACCAGAAATTCAAAAAAAAAAATCCGAGAACAAGGAACTAGAAAAAAGAAAAATGTTAGATGATGATATGTCATACATTTCATTCATAGTACACGTAGATGAGCTACTGGACAAATTTAGGCTTCTAGAACCAACTATCGAGATGAGTGACTCAACTGTCGAGAACGACAATTTATCTCTATGCATGGTTCCATAACTATGATGTTTACATTTCATGAAGTAATAATAGTGCTGAGTTAATGATATGTCATACATTTCAACCCCTAAAACAACACGTAGAAGAAAAGCTTAACAAAATTGGCTTGCGGAACTAACTGTCGAGATTAATGAGTCAATTGTCGAGAATTTCAGAACCTAACTGTCGAGAACGATAGTTCATCTCGACAGATGATTTCATTATTGTTAGGATTCACATTTACATTTCACATTCATATTGGATTTCCAAGAAATGAAGGGTCAGGTTATGACAAACATGATTAGTGTTATACTCATAGTTTCAAATAGCATCACTTTTTATGTACTCAACTATTATGAAAATAAAATGATCCAACACTTAAGAAACACACAAATAACCTTGTACAATCATATAAGGACACACGTGTATGCTACATGTAAAATAGTCAAGCTTATTTGTAGTTGACCACAACATGACCCAATTCAATCTTTGCTCATTCCATAAACTCAAAAGTTAAATCCAAACTCAGTTTGCCCTATAATGACCAAGAACCATCCAAACGCAAAAGCTTAGTTGAACACAATAATGAGTTGATTAAAAACCAAACCTCGTGCAAATCTAGTATAGTCCAACACAATGAAGTATAATTTAAATTATACTTTAAAATGTAAATTGACCCAATGAAAAAAAAAATGAAGAATGCACGATCCTCACATGTTTGATCTAAATAGAATGGTTATTAATGGCTCTGAATGATGACCACAACTCCAAATTCGAAGCACCAAGTCAATAATCGATCCTCTGAATATTATTTACATGAAACAAAAGCGAAAAACATAATTATATGAAAAAAAAAAATCATAGATAACTTAATAAATTCTAAGATTTGCATTTTGCTAGAACTAGAAAAATAGGCTAAAAAATCGAAAAAATGAAGCATATTATATCCATCCAGAATAAAAAATGCGAATAATAAAAAAGCAAACGTCCCTAAATGTGCATAATCATAATGGAAGAGCAAAAAATGCAAAAGGAAAGATAAAAAGGTAAATCTCAAGAGATTAATGGTAGTCTTGGATTGATTAATGGTGGTTATCGACAGTGATGAGTTTTTAACTGTTCGAATGAGAAAGAGGGGCGTGAATTTAGGGTTAGATGAGTGTTTGAATGATGGAGATAGACCAATTGAGTTCTATTTTTAGTTTTTGATTTTTCACTTTTCTTTTTTCAAAATTCAAAGTTAAGTTACTTGGATGTGACATGTTTTCAAATTTTTGTACTTTTTTCATGTAGTAAAATCTCATTTAATGAACTATATGTAGGGTTTTTAAAATTTTTTGAAGGGGTAAAAATGTAAAAAAATGGGATTCTTGTAAAAACTTTTAAAAAAGTGATTATTTTTAAAATGTATAAAAATTAAAACGACTTTTCTTTAGGTCGTCTTCACCTCTCGCATGAATCTTCAAAATATTCTTTTGGGTTGCCCTTAGACTTGAACTCTTATAAAAAAATGTAGAGTATAATGAACTGCATTTATTGGAAACTTTATTTCGTTTTCTCAAACAAACAAATATCAATTCTCTGTCCCTCCACTTGACCCAATAACCAAAAGCCACAAAAAAAGTTGAATTGAATTTTCAGTTATTGCTATTGGAATATATATTGTTCAAAGTTTGACGATCCAAAAGAAAGGAAGAGTGTAGCAGGGGACTAATGGACCCTGCAGTACTGGACAAGATAATTGAGAAGCTGATAGAAGTAAGATCCTCAAAGCCAGGGAAATTAGTGCAATTATCAGAGTCTGAAATCAAACAGCTTTGTGTTGCTTCTCGTGAAATTTTTATTAGTCATCCCAATCTTCTTGAGCTTGAAGCACCCATCAAGATTTGTGGTATTTTTCCCTTATCATATGTAGTTTTTTTTTTTTTTGTATAAAATTATTTGCTTGATGTGATAAACGCAATAATTTCTTTGATTTTTGTTGCTTGAATGAACGTGAAGTTTCACTCGAAAATTTGGATTTTAGGGTTTTCTTTGGTGAGTCCCAATTCTATCACTTGTTATTAAGTTCTCCAAATTGTTTTCTGAGTGTCTATTATGTATTTTATTTGCAATGGATTTTATGATCCTTTCTTGGCTTGTGATAACTAACTAAAAACATATGCAAGAAAAAAAATGAAAAATTTGAGTCTCGTTGTGGATAAAATTGGGAATCGGCTGCATGATTCCTTTTTCTGCACTTAGTTCAAGTCATTAAGCAACTGAATCGTTAGCAAGCACAGCAGATCATATTAGTTTTGGTCTCACCTTCCTCTTTTGACTTGTTCTACCCAGATTTGAGAGAAAAGGACTATACAAAACAAGTCACGACCATCTAAATCATTATCTCCTTAATTAACCAGTAATATATGAATATCTAACAATGTTTAGTTGCACCATCTTTTTCTTTTCGATTTCTCAGCTATATACTTGGAATATAAATCATATTTTAATTTTGTATGGATTATTTTTGTTCTGTGGCTTTGGCTTTACAGCTTGCAAATGAAGGTGCCAGACTAACCATATTGTGCAGATGATTAGCAAGTTTCTCTTTGTTAAATTATCAAGTTAATCCCTCATACCATTTCATAAACTTGACTCCAATTTGTCTGGTCCTTTCAGTACTTTTGAGATTCATATCAAGCTCTCTACCTTCCTAAATTGAAATTCCTCATGTGTAACAAGCTTTTGATAAAAATCACATTTTGAAACAGCTCATGAAACTCAGCGTCTTTCATTACAATAAATGCGCGTATTTGACTTGAATCCCCCAGCTTTTTGCTTTCAGTACTGTTGGGGATAATATGAAGTTTGCAACGTTCCTTAAAGTCCCCCTCCCACGTGTAGGAAAAATCACATTTTGAAATGACGACTCATGAGACTCAAGAACGTTTACTCGTGACAATATATGTGCACATTTGAATTGAATCCCCCACTTTTTCTTAATGGTTTTGTGATTTTTTTAATCTAAAATCTAGCTTTCATTGATTGGAAGAAGTAAATATTGCACCATCATGTAATCCCTTTATGAAAGGGATTACATTGATAACAAGATATGTTCACCAAGCCTTACAATTAACTCTTTCTGTTGACTCAACTGTACAGACGGACGCTTAAAACTGTTAGTGTTGGGTCTCCAACAGATAGACAATTCGCAGTTTCCTTGGTTTTCTGTGTTAATCTCCTAGCTGAAGATTTCCCTCGCAATATCGTATTCTGTTCTTGACTTCGCAAGACTCTTGCAGCTATTTCAAATCCACCCCAGCTTCCAAACACACACCAAAACAGAGAAAAACTGAAAAAGAAAAATGTAATAAGGGAACAGAAAAAGAATGAGGAAGAGAAACCTCTGCATGACAGTGAATACTTTTGTGTACGATTGGTACAGTAATAATGTGGCTGAATTTTTTTTTTTTTTTTATGTGTTATTCCTTTATATCTTATGTGTTGTGTGTCCTATGCTCCCTGCAGTAATACGGAGGTTGTGCTGCCTTATAAGCTTGAACTATGTGCCAAAACAAAGTTCTTGACTACTCTGCACAGATTAACTTTTGTCATGGCTTGCACTCCTTTAAAAATTACTATCTAGTGTGTATTTGATTGCTTGATACATGTTTATAGTCTTACCAAGTTTTAGGATCCGTTAGTTATATTTGTGTGAATCCTTTCCTTGTTTTAGTTTCCTTCCTTTCCATAATTGAAATAGTAGGCATTTCATTAGTTAATATACAAATTAAATCATCTAAAAAGTAGTAGCTTAGAAGCTTATTTTCTATATGCACTCAATTGTCACTTTGATGTTATCTCTATACATTCATCTTTTACCAAAATATTGTTAGCTCAAATAGCATTCCCAAAAATATGGTGGATTCTAAGTGTTGGTAGAAACTATTGTAGGCTTGCCATTAAAATGTGAGTTACACCATACGTACTGTTAAAATCCACCACTTTAAGCCACTTTAGAGAATGAAAAGATAAAGGCGTTATGAAGAACTGAAACTTAAACTAATTACACTGCTCTATCCTTCCTTTCTCTATCTTCTGTTTCTCGTCTCTCTGTATTCCAATTCCTGTGCATATGTCCTGACCCTACCTCAATTTATTTTTTCTTTTCTCTCGCTGTCCTTTCACATTGAGTGAGGTGTATTTTTTAAGGATTTGAATCTTTGTGTTTTAAATGACCCTGATAGAGTAGTGGGGAACAAGAGGATCCACACGCCTTAGCAAGTATGGGATAAGGTTTTAGTGTGTATGAGTTCATAAGTCCCATTGTTTTAATGGCTCAAACTTTGCAGCTTTTAGTAGCAATTCTGGTTATAGCTTCTTTTGAAAACATAACTGCAGTGTTTTTATTTAACACTTCTACTCTTACCATATTTTCCTGACTGTAACTTCAGTTAATACTGTTTTGGTAAATAGCTTCTTTGGACATAGCTCGATGTTTTCTGTTGTTTTTTAAATTGAAATATCTTTTCGTTGATTGTAATGACAATGATGACAAACTAAAACTTATTTTCCAATCATTTAAGGTTGGTTACATTACTCCCTTTTTGTTATTCCTTTCAGTTTAGATCTCTCTCTTTAGAATGGCCCAATATCTAGTCTTTGCAACCACCCTTACAAATGATAATTCCTATTTACCATGTCTCTAACTTGTTTTTCTTGATTTTATTGCTCTTGTGAATGAGTTTCTTTAGGTATACAAAAACATGCTCCACTATCTAAGACATTATTTCTTAAATTATCTTCAGTCGGTGCCAAGCCTCATTCTTGTATGTGTACTATGGATAAGACATAACTTGTATAATAACCGGCCAGCTAAAGTTTCCTTTAACTTGAAATATATCTTTGTATCACGTAGAATCCTTATAACAATTCTCCATTTCATCTAATATGCTCTAATGGCAACATGATCCTTTATTTTGATTTCTGTGTCATTCTTACAACTAAAGGGACATTCCATTTATTTGTTTTTGTCTATTTGACCTAAAATCTTTAGATTTCAAAGTATGCCTACGACATTTCAACTTATGATTTATTCCCCTATAGTCATCTAATCGGCTGAAACTATGTTATCAATGAATAGCATACAACCAAGGACTTCATATTGGATATGTGTCGTCCATGAGAGAAGTCTTTCCATAAGGATCTAGCGCTGAAACTTAATGCAATATTATTTTACTAGTAAATTCCCAAGTAATCCTTCCTGCTAGATTTAACGCTTGTGATTGCTCCCTTGTACAAATTCTTAAAACTATTGGTACATTTAATAGAATTTGTTTTCTTAACCTACCTGCACTTCCCTAAAAATCATATCATATGGTTTTTATAACTCAATGAAACCATATGTAAGTTTTGTTTCTTCTATCTGTACTTATCCATCAATTTCTGAAATGAGTAAGTGGCTTTCATAACAGATCTGCCTAGCATAAACTAAACTAGTTCTTTAATCTTCAAATTACACCTTAATTCATGCTCAATCACTCCCTTTTGTGAATCCATTGTTTGCTACTTGCAAGTAGTCCTGGCAACCCCTCTATATACATGATAATGCTTGTTTCTGTATGCATGGCCTGAATGCGTATGTTGACTGTAAGACCAAGATGGGGGGAAAACATTGATCTGTCTTTCTTTAGCGTTTGCGGTCGAGTTTCTTTCGTGTCTTGATAAGTTGTATAACTTTTTTGCTTTATTGTTTATTGGTTATTACTTTTAACTTGAAAGAAATGGCTGGCTCATGCTGAACCTTTGAGTTAGTAAACCATTACCCTACAGTTCTATGTTCTATAAACTCGGTAAACTAACCATGTGCTTTTTTACTTGGTTGCTTCAGGTGACATTCATGGTCAATATAGCGATCTGTTAAGGCTTTTTGAGTATGGTGGTTTTCCTCCCAATTCCAATTACCTATTTTTAGGCGACTATGTAGATCGAGGAAGGCAGAATTTAGAAACAATATGCTTGTTACTTGCATATAAAATCAAATATCCGGAGAACTTTTTCCTTCTTAGAGGAAACCATGAATGTGCTTCTATAAATAGGATTTACGGATTTTATGACGAATGTAAACGACGGTTCAATGTGAAATTGTGGAAAGCCTTTACTGATTGCTTTAACTGCCTTCCTGTTGCGGCACTCATAGATGACAAGATATTGTGCATGCATGGTGGACTCTCACCAGACCTCACAAACCTCGACCAAATTAGAAACTTACCCCGCCCAACTGCTATCCCGGATACTGGTTTGCTTTGTGATTTACTCTGGTCGGACCCTGGTAAGGATGTTAAAGGATGGGGAATGAATGATAGAGGAGTTTCATTTACCTTTGGCCCTGATAAAGTCTCAGAATTCTTGGCGAAGCACGATTTGGACCTTGTCTGTCGTGCTCACCAGGTAAAGGATTCTTCTATTCCGTCCTTGTTATAGTTCATGCTGTTTGCCTTATTTTACATTTTGTGTTTCAGGTAGTGGAGGATGGTTATGAATTTTTTGCTGACAGGCAACTGGTCACCATTTTCTCAGCCCCCAACTACTGTGGTGAATTTGACAATGCTGGTGCAATCATGAGCATTGATGAAAACTTAACGTGCTCTTTTCAGATTCTGAAGCCTGCGGAAAGAAAAAACAAGTCCATGATGTCCACAAAAATGTGATTGGTGCGTTTCTTCTTATTGGTTTCAAGGTCATCTCAAAATTATTTTCATGTTACGTAAGTTTTTTTCGTGATGCTTCTTCCTGGCTTTGCATTGGTATTGGCATTAACATTGGCATGGATTATTGAAGGATTTTTTCCCCGTGGAAGGTGCATAAATGTTTCACACATACTTGTTAGTCTGAATTGCGAGTTTATCATATTTAGTCCCCAACCTTTAGCTCCGTGTGCATAATTTGGTCCATCTAGAGAGGAACAGTCAATTTTGGCATTAAGGCCCCATTTGGTACACATTTTGAGTAGAATTTTGAGTAGAAGAATGCATTTTTTGATGTGATGAATGGGGAATATGTGGTAAAGAAGGAAAAATTATTGATGTGATAGAAAATATTATTTTATTGAAAAATGTGTGGTTGAAAATAAGTAGAAGAATGAGAATGAAAATATTAATGTAGACCAAACGGAGGCTAAAGAATGATGTGGCAATCACATGTCACTGTGTGTGTGGGACAAAAAGGTCTCAACACTATTCGTTATTTTTAATTAAAATTAAAACAAATTAAGGGTAATATAAATAACACAAAAAGGAAAAAAAATCACTTCATCATCTTCTCCAAACACTCGACCATTTGCCCTCACCAAATCCCTTTCCACTATGCCACTGTCCATTGGAAGTATAAAATTAATCCACAAAATGCATATCTCTCGTCTTAAAAGCTCTCCTCGTTCAAATGCAAAATGCCTTGCCTCAGCTCTCAGCATTAAAAACGCTCCTTAAAGCATATGTTTATGAATGTTTGCTTCCTCCAATTTCATGCGTTTTAATAGAATTTGCTCTGGGAACACTTTATGATGACTTGTTACTGTATGCAATAGAAAAGTAACCGCTGTTGCCATCTGTAAATGTACAAATGCTAATTTTTGACATTTCTTCATTATAAATATGAAATTAATCGGTTTCTGTACCTTGCAAATTTGTAGCACTTTTCGTTCAGTTTGTGCCATTAAAACTTCTTGTTTCTCCTTGTGCAGGCACCATTCTCTATTTTGAAGAAACCACATTTTCAGCCCGCCTGGGCATCCTTCTGACCAAGAAATAAGCACTTGGCCCGCCTTTACTTATCTTAAGGATGTAGTATGGTTAAGAATGACCTTTATTTACTGCTTGCCCTGGGGAGTATCATGAACTATAAGCTGTAAACGTTCTGTAATCCCTCTATAGAAAGGGTATTCCATTTAGATATAATTTGTTTGGAAACTCCTGATGGCCATTTTTACCATGGAATGTTGGCTTATTTTGCGAGTTTCCAGACTGCTTTTGAGGACTGAATTGTGTGTATTTTGTTAGTTGAAGAGTATTTCTAAGTAGAGAGACGTGTTAATGGAGTTCATGTGTTTTATATTGGTGGCATGGAAGCAAGCACCTTTCTCTTCTGGGATTGAACTGGGTCTAAGAGAAAATGCATACTAAAGAATGAAATTGTGTGTGTATATATACTTATCATGGTTATTTGAGAATGAAGTATAATTGAAGGAATGGATAGAGAATGACTTAGTTTCTTACGACAGTTGAGATTCGTACGAGGATGATTTTGGATCTTTAATTGCTGAATCTTTTAGTGCATTCTAGGCAGATTAAGCAATGTTAAGCAAGATGTTGGTGTACGTCGAAAGATATTTCTCAATTCAATCCTTTTTTAATCTTATGGGACAAAAGATGCTATTCTGCAGATCATTGCAGTTATTATTTGGGTGGTTACATAAATTCAGAATGACATTTTCCCTAACAATGCTCAATGACGCAAGTAAACTCAAGAGAGCCTTGTCCCCCACACGATATTTGTGTTAAAAGTTACTTCTCTACATGTCATCAATTGCATATATGATTTGAAAACGACACTAATTAATGTATACAAATATTACTCTCTGAGTTTTAATTAATTCAATGATGCTACTTGTACATCCGATATTGACACCTCAATGATACCCTTCTCACATAGGGGTGTTCGCGTGAACCAAAAATAAACGTGGACCCTCTATGTGAAAGGGTGTCAACCTTGAAAATATAAGTAGCAGCATTGTAAATAATTTGATTATTTGAGATACTACAGGTGCAGCTGGGTGTCCTTTCTAATATGCATTAGTCATGAAATAAAATAATTAACATTTTGATGGTGATATTACACTTGATGGCTTTCCAGAACATCTCTCCACATAATTTGATAGTGATGACTCCTCCATAACTCCACCAGAATCTTGGGGTTGGGGAGAGATTTTCTGACAAACTCATTCACCTTCGTCAGTCAGTCAACGCAGCTTCTCGTTTTGCAATGTTGACATCCAGTAGTTTATCATCAGGATCGATGTTGTCTGCGGTTACAAGATGTTATTCCAACAAGTCAGAGCATGAGCACTCAAACATCAAGCCTGGGCCTGGCCAATTTGCGTATCAGGTAAACCTCCAATCAAGAAACGCTATTAGGATCCTGAGAACATGTTTTCCCTTCTCCAAGTACAGAAGGCTTTACAGGACAGTGTAATGCTGCCTTTTCCAGATTCTCTAGTTATGCCAAGAGAAGAGGTGCTACACCAACCTTCACTGATGCAGCAGTAGGGTCACCTAGAAAACTGGAGCAGAAAGGTGCAGCGGTAGGGTCACTATTAATGCAATTTCATATTGATCGTTAAATTTTTATCTCATTTTAAGTGGTTCCCTGAAATCAAACCTCCATCTGGCTGGGACCACGGGGTTGGATTTCCACTCGCAAGGCTATTGACCATTTGTTTGTTTTTTCAGTTATTTGCTTAATAAACTTCTGTTCGATCCTGTATTCCATGCAATGTTCTAAAAAGCTTGTATTTCACTAGGCTTTCTAAAAAGCACGTCTAGGCGGCGTGAGCAAAATGCTTCTCTTCGTGCCTGACACAATTTTTATTTTTATTTTTTGGTGGTGTGCTTAGGCTCACCTTTTTTTGGGCGTAGGTGCTTTTTTTTTTTCAATATAATATTTTATAGCTTTAGATGTTTGGTAAGTATTATTTCAATTATTAAATGATTTTTAGATTGATTAAAAATTAAAAATAATATTAAAATAAGAAAGCTTTTTTTATACCTAGACCTCGTCTAAGCTCACCTAACTCGAAGCTTAGCTTTACACCTAGCCACATCTTAAGTTTCTTAGAACATTGATCATATTTGTTAATTTGATTTATACAAAAAACTCTAGTTATTTTGCCATGTCCCCCTTTTTTGTTAGTAAAAAAACTTGATCAGATGATCAAATTGTAACTAACTTTGAAGTTCACCCTAACTGTGACTATGTTTAAGTTCAATGACCAACGTAAGGGAACCCATTCGACACTGTATTCTCGCAGTTACTATTTTAACTAAAGAAAAAATCTCAATCCATCATTGATGTTTTCGCTGTCGATTGGTGAAGATATTTTTGGTGATGAATCATTGCAAAGGCCTGAGTGGTTTGAATTCACATTTAATCCCCTGTAATTTTTTGGTAGGGAAAATTCCTACAAATGCAGGAACCTACCTTGCAGCCCGATTTGCAGCAGGGAACTCCATTTACACTAGCTTTTTCAGCGTACACTTGAAGAGACTCTTGCTTCATTTCAGAAACCCAATCACACAGACATTCGAAATCTTTCACATAGAAATTTTATGACAATTCGATAAGCAGGAGGTGTATATCTGATATTTTTCTTGTTTAGTCCTTTTTGTGTGTTTTCGGCGTGTACTACATGCATGAAGAATCTGGGTCCAAGGACATTTTGAGTGTTTGCTTGAGCAGGAGAGCTAGGCCCATAATTTCAGGACAGAGATCCATGGCCATGTCAAAGTCGAAAGACTTCTAGGTCACTGTTCAATTGTACATGTAGTTATATCCGTACTGGATAGAAAAAAGTAATGAAATTTTACAACCAACAGCATAGTGAAATTAGCTAAATGTAAGGAATACAAATTCTTGAAATACCTAAATTTTCATTTTACAAGTTTCCAAACGGTTCAACTCGAGTGTCTCAAGGACAACCCATTCTGAAGATAATATCAAAGTCCATTTCCTGTTGCAGAAAAATCCATAATGCACTCCAACCTTACTTCTTGATTAATCTCAAAACATCACCTACTAGATGCAATGAACCCGTAACTAGGACCTGGTAAGACAATCAGAAAAGGAAAAGCACATATTATTAAAATGGACCAACTCAATAAAAAGTAAAAACTATAGTGTTCAATCTCAAATAAACTAGTAGTAGCGAGTAATCCTCAAAGAAATTAAGGCCAAAATGAGTGTAAAAGCTGTGGCAAAATAGCCAGATAAAATAAAATTATATTCAGTTATTCACTAGCATTCTAAACTACCTTTCACACTTCATTTATTGCTTTCATCAAAAGATCTTTGTTTCATTATCTGAGGACACCAGATAAAAACAAATAATATGCATTCAAAAAGGTAATCAACCCTGATCACGGGAATAAGAATAACATTTGTTTAGTTCCTCCAATGTCAACCATGTTTTGTTAAAATGATATGGATGCTAGTTTCAAACGAGATATAACTTATCATCTTTGCATTCTGGATAATATTTGCAACAGAATTCACAATTACCTGGTAGCGAACAGATTGATTTTTTCGGATGTTGTCCCTGAGCCAATTAATAGCTAATGGTAGTGAAGGAAACACCGTACTGTTCTCACAATTCTGAACCCCTTTTTGGGTGTCGTCAGGTCCTGCTTCACATGTTAAGTCAGCATTTTTTGCATCTGTACCTGTAAATTTACCAGCTATAAGATCGATATGCGATCGCAATGGCATTAGGCTTTTGTGGAATACGAATTAGAATGGCATCAGTCAAAAGAAGGAAATGCAATCAGTCATTCACTTTCATTTCTCCTATTAAGTTCTTAAATTAGCACATTTGGTCTTCCCCTTTGAAATGCAGAAACCAGGAAGAAATAGTCAAACCACAAGTTCAATAAAATGGTTGAAACAACTTTAGACCATGACACAAATATGGGAGAACGTATTTTCAGGAACAAGAAGGTTTCGGAACATATTGTACCAGTCAATGATACACAACTTATCAAGCCAGAGATGATACGTGCTACATATTGAATGATTCGGAATCCATAGCTTAGGCACCTTGTTGCTAAGATTTCATTGCAGTAATGTGTGGATGTCTCGTACATGTGACTTTCCCAACTAATGGGGACTCTAAAAGGTGTTTAATTTGAATAGTATGTTTTCCTTTCTAGATGGAATAACTCAACCACGAAAAAGTGGAGCTGAGCGTTAGCAATGCAGAGAACCAAAAATTAGTGGAGAAATAGGGTTACATTTTCGATATGTTTTCTACTTTTATTTACATAAGGGTCTCCAACAAAATGCCTGGAAATCCCATCTTCTAAGTTTCAAGAACGGGACCTAACAAGTCAGGATTGGACAAGTCATCTCTGGGAGGGTGTAAAACTGAATAAATATTGGAAGCATATTTGCAGATTTCCCTTAAAAAGAGTGTACACTTATGGAAGTTATATCATCTTACATGTAGCTGAAACACCTTTTTCTCCATGAATAAGGCCTTCCCATAGTCTTTGAAGAGTCAACTGCCACGACACATCTACTTCAGAATTTGTTGGAGGTGAGGCCCCAGTCCCTACCTTGTAATACACCGATGTGTTTGGAACAAATAGGGCCTTCTTAAAGTGGACTCCTGAATTACCAATATTAATGTCACAAGGCTAAAGAGTACCAACGATTAAAATCTGAACAACATGCTTCAAACTAGATATCCAATCAAATTAAGAGTAGGTTGTATGAATTGGTGCATCTTTCACCATCTTTTGGTTCCCTCTGTGTGAAATAGATTCGTAATTCACCATAGTTAATATTTACCATGACTTGAGCATGCATTCATCAAATGTGGAAGAAGCAACTGAGGGTCCCTCACGGACATGCAATTAAACAACAAAATCTGCAAGTGTTCCAAAAAATAAAACTTATCAGCATCCACTATAATAATACAGGAGTTGACGAAGAAAAAGAAAATATATAACTCAAAAAACCAGTGAACATGTAATCAATAAAAACAAATATCTGATGGGTCATAATGCAAATTCAGCACTCCCTTCAGCCCAATTACAAATTCCAGACTGTAAATTACTACAGAAAACGGATAATCCCAAACTGATCTATAGATAATAAATATATAAGACAAGTGAAAATTATAAATGATGGAGCAAAACATTACCTGAGTGGAACTTTTCTTTGAAGTTTTATGATTGTTCATATGGCCTGATTCATGTGGTGAGCTCAATTCGTTATGAGCCCTATTAGCTGAAGAATTATAATCTTCTTTGATTGCAAGACAAAACCATTTTGCACAGACGTCCATGCTTTCAGGACTATGAGCACCATCTAAGTAGAACACAAGATCCCCCGAGCTTTCATTCTCAATGAACGGGTCAGGTACAATTTGGGCACGTCCTTGCAGAGCAGCTGTCGTTAGCCCTTTAATGAATTCCTTAGGCAGAGAGGTCTATTTCAAAGCAAAAAACCAGAAGAATATTTGTTCAGTGGACACTAAAGGTGCCATAAAGTAAATTTCCCATTTCATATCTTACAGTCTGGTTTAGGTAATTGATCCCCACACGACCTGTCCTCTGAAGCCAAGTTGAACATAGTGCAATAGCAAGACCAGCATTTAAATACTGGTGTTCGCCTTCAAGCCCAAGTTGCAGACCACTAAGCAAGATAGGGTCCACCGGGGATGCTAGTTGAAGATGTACCTGTTAGCAGTACGAGTGTTAAACATCATTAAATATATATTGGTTTATGTCCACCATATCCGCAGAACTTTATTAGACATGGGCAACCAGATATGGCTCAGCATGTATTTATTTCACAGCCCCAATTATGAGCAATATCATGGGAGGCATGTTTCTCCAAGGTAAAAAATTCGAGTCCATAATCATCCTCTAAGTGGGCATCTTAAACAGTATAACTTAAAAAAAGCCATTACATTTAATTTCATTTTAATTGCTTTCTCAATCACTTCTTTATCCTTATTCAATATGCAATTTCTGTTCCACAAAAGCCAGGTACCTCCGTCTTAGACCTTATAATATCATATTTTACATTTATCTCTTGAGCCTGCTAGACAATCAATCCATACTTTCCCCCAAGTACAAGTAATTCGTTCTTACCATCAGCTAGACAAATCAATAAATAGTCATCAAGTTTTGAATGATAAATCTTGCTTGCTAAGGCTTGTTTTGAGTCCCACAATTCCAATTTTGAGGCTATTCAAAGGAATCACACAAACACAATTTCAACTCACATTCAGCTGTGAAGCCTTCTCTTCAAGAACAGACATGGCTTCTTCAGGCTGTGGTACAGTAAATGCTGGCACGCCATGCTAATTTCAAGAAAGAGAGTGGATCAAGAAGAAACAAGAGAAGAAAATGGAAAGGAAACAAACTGAAGAGCAAAAAACCCTGCAATTACTGAAGAAATGAAAACTTCCTGTTACTAAATCTGACAAAGAACATGTGTAACGCCCAAAAATTTTAGAATAAAAAAAAAAATTATTTGTTCTATATATTATATTTTATTATTTTGAAAGTTGAGAGACTAAAGTGAAATATGTTTTAAATTCTTATGTTTTTTGGTCAAATATTTGGATTTTAATAGATTGATGATAAATATATCAATATTGGACTCGTTGAATAGATCGTAATAAACTGTACATATTAGGCTCGAGAAAAAGTTATTTCGGATAAATTAAGCTCAAGATATTGAAGATCAAATAAGTTACCTCTAATGATAATTAATTAAAGTTGGTTCCATGATTTCACGTGTATGATAAATCTTTTTAAATATAGTCCCTGTTTGATCCACATTATTTTTTTCATTCTCATTCTTCTACTTATTTTCAACCACACATTCTTCAATAAAATAATATTTTCCATCACATCGATAACTTTTTCTTCTTTTTCAACCACATATTTTCTATCAA
>CAIGRN010081293.1:0-11555 GCA_903798345.1 Fraxinus anomala
GGGATACTATTCTCTATAGTCGGGACACTCTCACCGTGGAAGAGTTCTATGACTAAGAAGAAGATAAGGCATCTTGCTAGAGGATCTGGAAATCATGCTGAAGGCTTGGTTGTGCGTGGGAGGAATCAAGATAGGAATCTTGGCAGAAATATGAGGGGCTGATCAAAGTCTAGACATGCTAAGAAGACATGTCATTATTACAAGAAGAATGGGCTTATTAGAGTTGATTGCTTTTCCTTGAAAAATAGAAATAAAGCAGTTGGTGCTACGGAGAAAGGAAAACAACATGTTAATACAGCCGAGGCTGATGTTGTGGACGATGAGCAAAGTGGTGGAGAGCTTCTTGTAATTTTTTACGGAGATACTAAATCTAGTGATGAAGTGATGAATGGGTTCTTGACTCAACTTGTACTTTTCATATGTGTCATAACAGAGATTGGTTTTCTATATATGAGGAAGTTTTGAGAGGTGCTGTGATTATGGGAAATAACGTACATTGCAAGATTGCTGGAGTTGGTATAGTCAGAATCAGGATGTCTGATGGAGTTGTCTGAACACTTTCAAATATAAGACATGTTCCAGAATTGAAGCGGAATCTCATATCCTTGAGTACAATTGACTCAAAAGATTACAGATACAACATTGAATGTGGAGTTTTGAAGGTGAGCAAGGGTGCTCTTGTTGTCATGAATAGGTATAAAAACTCTACACATGTGTACATTTTGCATGGTTCTACAGTGATTGGGAATGCAACAGTTTCTACTTCTTCTTTGACGGATGATGAAGTTACAAAACTTTGGCATATAAAGCTCGAGCATATGAGTGAGGCTGGGATGGTGGAGCTGGGTAAAATGGGATTTCTTAATGGGCAGAAGACCAATTTTACTAAAGGAAGACACAAGACGAAGGGAACACTTGAATATATCCAAGCAGATCTTTGGGGACCGGCCATGGTACCTTCTAAAGGTGGCTATTATTACTTGTTAACAGTAATTGATTACTTCTCTAGGAAAGTTTGGGTATTCTTCTTGAAGCAGAAGAGTGATGTGTTTGAGACCTTCAGAAGTGGAAAACATTGGTAGAAAATCAGACCAGAAAGCAAGTGAAATGTCTACGCACTGATAATGGGTTAGAGTTTTGTTCAACTGAATTCAATAGCTTCTGCAAAGCTGAAGGTATCTTGAGACACTTGACAGTGCTTGGAACTCCTCAACAAAATGGTGTGGCAGAACGGATGAATATGACCTTGATGGAAAATGTCCGGTTTGTGCTCATGTGGATAATGGGAAGTTGGAGCCTAGGTCTAGAAAGTGCATTTTCTTGGGTATAAATCAGGTGTGAAATGGAATAAATTGTGGTGTCCAGATACTAGAAATGTGGTTGTTAGTAGGAATGTGGTATTTGATGAACTTGCTATGGTTCGTGGTTCATCTCTTAGAGATTCTAATCAAACTAAGGAGCAGAATTATCCAACTCAAGTAGAGTTGGAAATTGGTTCAGAGAAATAATCAGAGGTTGAAGAACAGTCTACTACAGATGAGTTTAGTTCATGGTTAACAGACAGTAATACCTTGCCTACTTTACCCACACTACCAGCACCACAGTATTCTATAGCTAATGATAAACCTCGCAGACGGATTAGACCTCCATAGAAGTATGGGGAAGCAGATTTGGTAGCTTATACATTAAATGTTGCTGAAAACATTGATTCCACTGAGGAGCTTGCTACATATTCAGAGCAGTCAGTTGCAGTGATTCTAGCAAATGGATGATTGCTATGCAGGAAATGGAGTCATTGAACAAAAATAATATTTGGAATTTGGTAAAATTACCTAAAAGGTAAAAAGGTGGTTCGTTGTAAATTGGTGTTCAAAAGAAATAAAGGCACGTCAGAGATTGAAGATGCTAGATACAAGGCTAGATTGGTGGCAAAAGGCTACAGTCAGATTTCGGGTGTTGATTTTACAGATGTGTTCTCACCTGTTGTGAAGTACAGTTCTATTCGGGCTTTACTTGGAGTGGTGACTAGGAATGACTTGGAGCTTGAGCAGATGGATGTCAAGACAGCATTCTTACATGGAGAACTTGAGGAGAGCATATACATGCAACAACCGGAAGGGTTCATAACTTCATAGAAGGAAGACTATATGTGCTTATTGAAGAAATCATTATATGGATTGAAGCAGTCACCGAAACAGTGGTATAAGAGGTTTGATATATTCATGACTACTTATGGCTTTGATAGATATAATTATGATAGTTGTGTGTACTTCAGAAAAGAAAGTGGTGGATCAATTACATATTTGCTATTATATATTGATGAAATGCTCATAGCAACAAATGATAAAGCATAGGTCAGAAATGTAAAATTACGACTCAGCAAGGAGTTTGACATGAAAGATTTGGGTGCAGTAAAGAAGATTTTTGGAATGAAGATCTTGAGGGATAGAAAGGCTGGCAGATTGTATTTGAGTCAGAAAGGGTACATTGAAAATGTGCTTGAAAGATTTAATATGATGAAAGTTAAGGCTGTCGTACTCCTTTGGCTACCCACTTCAAACTATCATCTAATTTGTGTCCACAGTCAAATGAAGACATTGATTATATGTCTCGAGTTTCTTACTCTAGTGCAGTTGGTTCACTTATGTATATTATGATTTGTACAAGACCTAATTTGGCAGATGTAGTTAGTAGATACATGGCTAATCTTGGTAAGGAACATTGGAAAGCAGTGCAGTGGATCTTCAGATACTTGAGAGACTTTTCAAATGCTTGTTTGCATTTTAAAATTCAGATGGAGTCATCGGTTATATGGATGCAGATTATGTATGAGATCTTGATAAGAGGAGATTGCTTACATGGTATGTTTAGAGGAGATTGCTTACAGGGTATGTGTTTACCCTTGGTGGCTGTGCTATCAGCTGGAAAGCTATTTTGCAAAATATAGTAGCTTTGTCTACAATAGAAGTATAATATATGGTTATTACAGAGGCATGTAAGGAGGCTATATTGTTGAAAAGATTGATTAGTGAAATCAGTGAAGACTTGCAGATATCTACATTATTCTGTGATAGTCAGAGTGCAATTTTCTTGACTAATGATCAAATATTTTACGAGAGGAAGAAACACATTGATGTAAGGTATCGTTTTGTGCATTATGTGATTGCTCGTGGTGATGTTGTAGTGAGCATGGTAGATACCAGTGATAATCCTGCAGATATGATGACAAAACCACTTCCTATCTCTAAGTTTGAACATTGTTTGAATTTAGTGAGTGTTTGTCATTGATTTAGTCAATTGGGGCTTGTTTGGAAGAGAAGTGGTGTTTATTGATTGAGTTGTGACTTGGAGTTCCTTGTGTTGGAATTTGATTCAAGATGGAGATTTGTTGCGGTTTGAGCCAAATTCTAGTGGGTATTGGAGTCTAAATTGGAGTGGTTTTGAAGATGATTTTGAAGATCAAAATTATGGACCGGAGGAAAAAGTCGTCGCATTTTCGCTAGTATGACGCTAGCTGGATGCTCGAGCGAAGCTANTGGTTTTGAAGATGATTTTGAAGATCAAAATTATGGACCGGAGGAAAAAGTCGTCGCATTTTCGCTAGTATGACGCTAGCTGGATGCTCGAGCGAAGCTAGTGGAAAACAACCCGAGACTTCGTTGCCCGACGGTCACTCGCCCCTCGCTCGAGCGATGGTCTTTTTCGGCCCAAGCTGTTTCGTCTGTTTGACATAATTTTGAACTTGTTTTCTACTACAACTTGTTTTCAGAGTTTCCTATATATATGTCACGTCTTGTAATATTATTTTACATTCTAACATCAAAAGAATTGAGAGAAAACATTCTTGAGAATCTAGATTTCAATTAACTATTGAAATTTTGATATTGTAAACACAAAGCTATTGATTATAGTGGATTCTGCTCCTCCAAACTTCCTGTGTTCTTGTTTTATTTTTCTTTATTTCATTATCGTCATTATCTTGTGATCCAAAATTCATAACATGATTTTCCATTTTTCACCCACATGCCCACTGGGAAAAGCTTTTCTAGGCATTTTTTTTTTTTTTGCAATGGAAACAAATTTTATTCCTTTAATGGACAATTTTCATAGAAAATAAAGCCAAACGACACCAAAAGATCTAAAATTTCAATATTTTTCAGGTGGAAAATTGTATCAATAAAATATAATTAATTGACAATTTTTAGTAAAACAAGTTCTAGACAATTCGATTCCATGAAATTCATTTTCTTTCCACCCAATTTTCATTATTATAATCGAACGGACCCTAATATATTTTTCACAATTTTTATTAATTTTTAAATTACAAATTTTTGTGAGGATAACTATTTACCTCCAAATATATATATGTATATAATTTTATTTAAATATACCTATAAAGACATATATAAAATCAAATAAAAATATATAGTTCTAAATTCATACGCTAATATTTATTATCATAAATTCTTTTGAACCTTTTCATTTTCTTTTAGAATTTATGTTTAACTAAAATCCTAAAATTCATAAAATATCATCTTCAACTGAAATCAAAACTACAATGATTACCATTAGAGGAAAATCAACACATTATTTTAGTTATAATTCTTTCGTGGTATGGAAAATGTAATATTATTTTTTATACTTTGTTTCAAGTATTGGTTTAACAAATGAAAGTATATGAGAAATTTCAAAATAAATTTCAATACATGTCCAAATATTCTTATATTACAAAAAGAAACAAACTTAAAATTACCAATCAAAACACAAATAACCAAAATTATTAGCTTATAAGCAAAAAAATAATTAATTAACGTATGATTCGAGGATGGATTTGTTTGGTTGTGTTAACAGTGTACTCTTGAGATAATCTAATAAATTCTAAAAAAGAGATTCGTTAACCTTTGCAACTAAATATTAAAGCACGTATATGACAATATATAAAAGGAAAAGTAATAACCGGATTAGATGTTGATAGTGATTGGATTAATATATTGATTTTTGAATTTTTTGGAATTGTATTAGGGATGTATTTAGATTGTGATAAATATATAAATGTTCTATGGATTTATAATATTTAAATGAATGAATTTAGTAAGGATAATATTGAAATTTGACATTGATGAAAATAGTAATATTTTAATATGAATGGATATAGAGTGAGATGAATATATAAAAATTATGGAATGTAAATAGCAGAACCCTTTATAATTTTTATCAAAATCTATCATATGTTTGACTCCCATTTTTTCAAACAATCTTGTTATATGTATATCAAGTTACATCAAATTTGACATTATTATGACGTGGTAATATTTTATACATTGACTTTACCAACGCTTTAAATAATCGACGGCACAGATTTTGACACAACACAATGTCAACCTCAATGTACACTTTGAATGTACAATTAGCATAATTATTTTTCTAAAAGAATAAAGCTAAGTGTATATTGTTTGGTTGACATCATTGTTTACATTTCATTGGAGTTCAAAAATTTGTTGTCGGGAAAATGTGCGTTTTTTTTTAAATTGTCTAATGATGCGTTGTCACATGACACAATATCAAAAATGATGTATATGTAGCATGATTATTTTCAAAAACTATTTTGTCAAAACTCATTTTCAACCATATATTCTCCCATAAAGAATTTTGCACGTAAATAAATAAAAATTCTCTTTTAATCACATTCTCAAAAAAATAAAATAAAAAATAAAAAAAAAACTATTCTAAAATTCATTTTCTTGCCATAACGGGGCTCAAATAGGGGTCTAATTTTAGCATCGTTTGACTCTCATTATTTGAGATTATAATTTTTAAAATAATTTTTTAAAATATTGTGTGATTAAAAAAAAATTTAAATTTATATGTAAAATTATTTTATTGAAAAATGTGTAGTCGATAAAAAGGGAGTGAAAAATGGATTATAATTTTAATGGAGCCAAACGGAAGCTTATTTTAAATCAAACAGGGGCTAATTTTTCTTTTCAAACATCTTTAAGCCAGTGTTTGATTCTCATTATTTTAAAAATGTATTTTGTTCTTTCTTATTTTCATTCACACATTATTTAATACATGCAAACTCAAAACTTTTCCTTTATTTTTTTAATCATACATTATCCCAAAAATCATTATTCTAAAACACTTTTTTTTTTCAAAATCTCATTTTAATGAAGTCTCGATAAAATCTCATTTTAATGAAGTCCAATCGGGACGTAATTAAATTCAAAATAAGTAACTTACCCTCCATATTTCATAAGATAATGTTAACCTATCTCTTTAGTGCCATTCTAATCTCGAGGCGAGTATAAACAATTCACACCTACGTTCTTCTACTTCTTTGGATCGAAAACCTTTTTGAAGAGGAGATGAACTAGTTAAAAGACTATTATACGAGAATTCACTCACAATCTCTTTGAAAACACAATGCTCGAAGCTTGCATTGAGATTCGTCTTCACTCTTTTCCCAATTCTAATTTAATAGGGACAAGATAGAAAAAAACAACGGTAAAAATAATGCAATAGTAAAGTTGAAGAAAAGTGTGTAGTGACAATTTCATAGAACTCTTACGAAAGTAACAATTACAAAGGTTGATGAAATTACTTGGTATCATGTAAAGCAGACACCACTAGAATAAATGTTCTTTAGAAATGAGCACATGGATTTAACATCCAAGAGGAGCAAGAAAACACAAGCAAAGTTCTCTTTATTACTCGTTCTACTCGATAGAAGAACTACACGAAACAAGATCCACAAGGAAAGAAGGTTCAGAAATAGTTTCCGCTATAGAAATTTTTCAGGAAATTGGAGTTGCCCTGATCCTTTATTCCTAGGTCTTGCGTAAGGCCTTGCCGACCTACCACATATTGTCCAATAATATGGTGCCTCTGCTTTGCATGCTCCACAATGTTGCTTAACTCTTCCGTCGCCTTGAAGAGCAGCATATCTATAACCTGTAGAATTCACCAACCATAATGAAGACATTGGAGATACTCAGCTTTTTAACTACAAAACTGTATTTTAGAAATATTGTAAAAGTTTTTGATAACTCATAACTGATATCTTAGTTCTAACCATTACACATTTGAAATCTCTATTACAAAATGTAACTAGATGTTCAAGTTTGAGCATCTATAGCACAAGAGTTCTGCTTCTTCAACTGACTTTCATGCTGAAAAGTTTTTGACAGTTTGTAATAAAAAGATGCTAATGTTCAAACATGTTTGAACAGAAGCAAGATGTCTTTGATCTTGCTCAAATAAATATTAACCATGCAAGCATCGAATCAAAATACACGCCCAAACTTAAAATACCCAACCAAATTGCCCTTGAAAGCAGCACACACTTTCAAAAGGTAGGTCGGGTTTGGCAACAGATTTTATGCAAGTCAAACTGCAAGTGTTAAATTACAGTATTACACTTGATAGATCATCAAATTTGGCTAAATGATACCATTTGGGTTTTGGCAATTTGTTGATAGGAATAACACTATTTGTTGCAAAGTGAGAAATGAGGTATGCTCCGTGTAGGCTTCTTTTACATTACCCACCCAATAAGTTCTTAAAATTTTAAGATGATGTTATTGGGTTTTATCGATGATTAAAAAAAATTAGCCCCTTTGGAAAAATTGTTTTAAATAGTGATTTTTTGGAGAATTTGTGGTTGAAAAATAGGAAAAAGTTTTGGGTTTGCTTGTAAAATATTTTATTGTGTGAATGTGTGGTTAAAAATGGGTATGTAAAAAAAAGTTTTGAAAGAATGGGAGACAAACATGGGCTTAATCTCAAATACTGATGAAGTAAATGGACTGCTACCAACATCATGGTAATTAGGTTATTATTTTACTATTAACCTTTTCATTTCAACATTTTTGCTTCTAAGGTTTTAGTGTAAAGCATAGCAAAGAATGAGTTACCAAATTTTTTTGTTTTAAATGGCCAGTATCAACTTTCAGGATTATCAAACATATTCATGACTCCCCAGGGGAATAGCAATTTCTATTAACTTTGGTTGGCTCCATCATTACACCGATTCCAACACAGAAATAAAACAGAGAGTAATGCATTTTTACCTGTTAAAAAAAATTAATAAATTAAGGTTATACCAGAATACTTCTTTCAAGGTCAGTCATAAGTTTAAAACATAGTAAAAAATATTTGTCAGTTTTGAACGAATAGACCGTAGCACAGAATGGACCCCTTTGCAATCACTTTGCTTCCTGGTGATTCTGAAAATTTGAAACACAGAGCCTGGAAAACAATATCCAGGGAACCACTCCATCCAGTATCAAGTGTTCAGTTCATAGTCCTCAAACAGTCATTTATAGCCCTATACTATAGTGTAATAAGAAAAATTAATCTTACTATCTACCTTTGGCAGCTAAATAAACTTATGAAATTGCATCAACCAAATAATCCCTTTCAACCTCCAATCCACCATCACAATCCCTAATTCGAGAAATTTTTCCTACACCAAAATACAAAACAAATAAATTGAGGAAGATTTCATTAATTCTTATCAAGATTTCTTTTTTAAATCACTCCTTAGCCAAGTCACAGGAAGCAATCACCTAATTATTGATAATCTTTTGACCTTGATGTGCAAAATGATTCCACCAATTCTCAAAGCCCCCAACTTTGTAACAGCTTAGACCGAAAATGCTAGTGCTGTACCATGGAGGGATTAAAAAATGAAGTCACTCTACATCAAGAGTTTCTGTAGTTCAAAAATACTTTTAAGATTTCTTGTTCCAACAAATCTGAGTATTGAATATACCATTGGTACTACTACTTTACCTGCATCTTTTGCTACAGTGCAAATGTGCTTCTTTTGTCATTCACTTTTAGCTCGGTAAGTTCCTAAAGTTCAGTCTTTCCTACTTCAGTTATTCTATTTTAGTAACAAATTAAATACTAGCCACAAAATGGTTCTGGCCATGAAGAAGTTTCTACCATCACACTACCATATTAAAGAAGCTCAGTTCATCCAAATCCTGTTATCCTACCATTTGGGCCTGGAAATCAAAAATTTATTTGAACACCTTCCTTATTAGATTTATCTTGTCTCGACCTAGATATATAAATTCCTATAGCTCACTCTATTTTCTGTATACAGCCTTCGTATTGTGTAACAACATAAGAACGCCCACTGCTAATTTCAGGTTTCCACAACCAAAGATCAACTGAAATCAACTATATTGCACAATATCTAGAAAGAAAAAACTTGCAAGTTAACCTGTATGAATTATTTTCAATCCTATTTATAACGCCTCAATTGAGCATTAAAAACACCGAAAATAAAAAGTAAATTTAATATGCATATTAGACGTAATTAGGAAGGAAAGATGGATGGGACCTTGGGGTCAGTAACATGAGCGTTCTTGCGGATCTCAGAGGCGACGGTGGAGCGAAGCTCGGAGGGTTTGGCGACGTCGTCGAGGATGTAGATGTCCATGATGGTAGGGATGGATCTGCACGCCGTCTTGAAGAACTCGAAAACCCGCTTCCGCGCCTCCTCCAAGTTCGCCGAGTTCGGTGGAACGCGAACATATTTCAGCGTCGATGCCATTTTCCCCCTCTCTAATTTCCTGTTACCGATGAAGTATAAATTATTTGTATTGGATGAGGCCTGAGAATTGAAGGGGGGTGTCTAGTGATTCCAATTTACTCCGGTTGAAAAGAACCCTGTTGCACGAATTTCTTTTTTACAGGAACACGTGTCATCTTTTTATTGAGCAATTAGAAAACAGAAAAGAACCCTGATACACGAAGATTTTTACCAGGGACCCGTCTCACATTTTCATTGAACAATTAGAAAACCAAAAAAAATAAAGCAGCACCAATCAACAAATCCGATCAAAAGCGGTTGTTCGAGCAGCATTATTCGGCAGAAAAAGTCGGACCGGCCTTGCACGGCTCTCATTTTTGGCGGGCCAAACCAGGTCGGATTCATCCAAGAAACGATTAATGACTTGAATGGTTACTGAACTTTGTCAAGTGTTACCACTTAATAACTAAATTTAAAAATATATTTGAATTGTCACTAACTTTGTCAAATTTTACTACTTCATAATTGAACTTTAAAATATATCTCAATGGTCACTAAACTATGCACCGTATTATACATCCATCACTCGAGTGGAAAAATCAATTAAGTTCAACGAACGGCGTCGATTTGAGTAATGAATGGGTAACACAATGCATATTTTAGTGATTATTAAGATATATTTTTAAGTTCAATTATAAAATAGTAGCACTTGACGAAATTCGATGATCATTGAGATACATTTTTAAATTCAATTATTAAATAGTAACACTTAGCATAGTTCAGTGACCATTGAAATATATTTTTAAATTCAATTATTAAGTCCCTCGAATGGATTTTTATGAAAGAAGAAATCAAAGAAAATGAAAAGAAAAAAGAGGGAACGAAAAATCAAAGACTTATAAATCGAATAAAAATAGAACTTTTATTGATATTCATTCTGAAATAAATGGATGACATTAGCCTTTAACTGAAAGTTTTGCTGCCCAAATGGAAGATACACGATGCTAAATTGGTTTTGAATGATTTACGGAGTCGTTAAATCCCTAACTAGCATGTCCTTTTTATCTCCAACTACCCAAAAGCACGTTTGATTTTTGGATCAACTCATTTTAGTTCACAGTATTTCGAACTTCGCATAAAAAGATTGAAAGAGATACAATATAAATATTGAAAGAAAATTATAGAGAAAAATTAAATAAAAGTACAAAAATATTTGAATTAGTGCCAAGGTAATTGAGGTCGATTTGATTTTTTATCTTTTCCCTTTATTTCATTTAGTTTCTTCTTTCACAGAGGTCGATTTAAGGGAAAAAGAATTGTTACTACTTAATAACTAAACTTAAAAATATATTTCAATGATCATTGAACTTTGTCAGTGTGTTACTATTTTATAACTGAATTTAAAAATATATTTCGATGGTCACTGAACTATACACTGTGTTACCCATCCATCATTCAGTCGACGCCGTTTGTTGAACCTAATGAAATTTTCCATTTGAGGGATAGATGGATAACACAATGTATAGTGCAATGACCACTGTGATACATTTTTAAATTCAGTTACAAAGTAGTAACATTTAACGAAGTTCGATAACCATTCAAATGCATTTTAATTTCAGTTATTAATTAGTAACATTTGACAAAATTCAGTAACCATCCAAGTAATTAACCATTTAGAAAACCTATGCTATGGCTAAAATGGCAACGAGTGCACGATCATGTACATAAAATTTCTAGAAGTAGGGCAAATTTAGGACCGACGGATTAGAATATTCCTATTTTTCACATTGATTAAGCTCGTAAACACCCAACCTCGGCTTCGTCCTATGGACGAGCTCGACTTGTGTCCAAGTCTTATGATTGGTTTGACACTTTGACTCGTGGACCTCACGAGCAGGCTCTTTTTTTTGTACTAAGTTAACAAACTAAGTACAGAATGAGCAATATTTTTAAAAAATTAATAAAACAAGTCCAAAAAAAAAAAAAAAAAAAAAAAAGTGAAATGGTGAAA
>CAIGRN010081299.1:0-19074 GCA_903798345.1 Fraxinus anomala
TCATCAGACCTACTTCGATAATCAATGGGTCTCGTTCCGGGCTTGTCCTCGTCGGGCTCGACTCCTGGATCATATCAACATTTTATTTGGCATCATCATATTCATCCATTTTAAAAAATTATTTTCTACATCACATGCTAGAATTTTGACAACACATGATTATCAATCATTGTTGTTAACAAATATTGTTACCTTAGCGTCTAGCTTACATAAAATATAAATAAATTAATGATTAAGACATAAAATAATTAGACTTGCTTTCAATCCTTCTTTCTGCTTGACGGATCCAGAATAGAGACAAGACTGATGTGAAACATAATTAATTATTTGAGGCAAACCTGAAATAATCTATTAATGATAATTAAAACAAAATAATGTCGCCATTGAATTTATTTTTGTTCAAAAACACCATTTTAGTGGACCCTAAATAGATATTATTGCTAATTGTTGACATAAATGTGAATATATCACTGTCACAAAGGGTTGCACATTTGTGTTGCTACCAACCTTTTATTTATTTTTCATTTTTAAATTTGATGAACTAATCAAAGTTTTGAACAATAACCCGAGTATTCAGGATTCGAAGAATGTTTCAGATTAGAGTAAATGTTCTCATAATAAATGAACTGGTAACAATTGTCGATTCACCCAGTCATCATAGATGACCGTCTAGTCAAACTTCTTATAATAATTTTTATATGCAGTTGTGCTACACAATCAGAATTAATGACGTTTTTTTTTCCAAGAGAAAATTGCAATTTTTCATTTTAAATTGGAAAAAGGGAAGACAAAAAACTCAAATCAGGGACTGCCAGGCCCAGAAGCATCTTTCTTCTTTTATATTTCGTCATTCATGTGTAAATGATTGGATTGTATTAAACTTATAAATTGCTTTAAAAGCCGAATATTCTTTAAATCTACGTGTTAAGAGGTAAAATTTTACATTAATTTATAAAAGCTTGATTTATTTCTTATAATAAGGTTGATATTTTAATATTGAATCTATGTCTTAACTTCAAACGAATAGTTCGGATCGACTAGCCTCTGTTTGGTTTGACTAAAAATCAAATATTTAGTATTTTTTAATAAAATTGACGAAATATGTAAATGAAAAGTTAATAAAGTTGGGGACCAAATGGGGGCTAAATTGCTCGAAGGAGCATTTGAACTCCAATATTGTTGTGCCATAACGAGTCAGCATATTAGGAGACATGCTGAGAGTAGCCAACGTATAAGGGCTTTGGTCAATACTATGCTTCCATGGCCAGAACAAGGCGGGATAAAAGAGGAGATTGATGGCCGTAAAACTTTGTGGAAACTTTGAATATTAGTACTACAAGGAAAATGATTTATGGAAAAATTAAACTCAAAAACAATTGAAATTCAAGTCATTTTTAAGTTATTCATAAGATTTTGACAATATAATGCACATAAGAAAAGAAAGATTCTACATACACAATGAAGTGTTTGATGGACATGGAAATGACTAACTTCTGCAGATAATAGTTGAGACACTTTAAAACGTTGGTGAACCAGAATTCGAAGAATTCACCAAATTAAGAATACTATTCCAATAATTCTTGTCATCTTCATATTGATCACTACCACTGCCACTAGGGCCGCCGCAGTTAAAAGACTCTCCAGCACCATCTCCGGAGAAACTTCGGTCACCACCGGCAGTACTTAACAGAAGGTCTGTGAATCTCTCCACAAAGTTTCCACTTGGAACATGCTCAGAATTTGCCGCGAGAGATTGTGATTCCCATGCATTTTCCACTGGCAATGAAATGTCATGGATTCCGGAGGTAAACGATACTGAATTTGCAAGTGTTGAGTTCCCGAAGCCTTTCCAATCCTCTTCGCCCTCTTCTTTCATGATTCCGGCCTCAGAGGACCCGGACGAGTTACCCACAAAGTCGACGAATGCAGTCGAGTTCTCTCTGATTCCGGTGGTGGACATAGGTGGAGCATTCTCCGAATAGCTAAGTGTAGAGGTGGGGGATTCAAGTTCACAACCAAGTCCCACCATAGCACCATCACCACTAGCACCACCATTCCACGCCTTAAGTATGTGGAGACATCGTGCCGGGCCGACAGGCTTGTTCATCGTGCTGGAAGTACTCGAGCTAAATTCAGACGAATTGAGAGGATTCTTGAAAGAATTTGTACGTAACTTGGATTGTCTAGCAAGTCGTGCCTCGGCCTCTAGACGGGCACTCTCCCATTGAGCCATATGGCTAAGATTAGCTGCATTTTTCGACTGACCATCACTTGACTTGAGAGTATCGTTTTTTGGCTTGTGGGTCACCGGATCGATTCCCATTTTGTCCAATCTTTTCTTCAAATGTGTGTTCCAATAATTCTTGATTTCATTATCTGTTCGTTTGGGCAAATGTGTAGCTATAGCCGACCATCTGAGAAAAAGACATTCTTAAAATTAACTAAAAATGCCAAAGTTTCAGACAACAAAAAAACAAATATCCTATAATACAAATATTTACCATTGGTTCTCAAGTTCAAACAAGAAGAAACCCTCTTTTTTATGTTATCGAGAAGTAAATACAAAAGAAGACGAATTAAAAGATGGCATAGAAAAACGTCGTGCGAATCTGAAATAATATATTCTGCAATTCGTATGGACATTGGCTAACAAGGCAACATTGAGCAGTAATCAGATAGAACTGAACAGTACAATAAATTAAATTTAATCTGTTTCAAATAGTCCATTTGTTGAGGGGACCAAGATATAATAGTCTTTACTGAAATCAAGACTCAAGATTATCAGCTGTTCTCAAACAATTTTGTTAAATAAACAAAATTATTAAGAGCAAAAACCTGTTTCCTAGGAGGGCATGGAGTTGAATGATGGTCTGCTCTTCTTGTAAACTGAACTTCCCTCTTTTAATATCAGGTCTCAAATAGTTAGTCCATCTCAATCTGCAACTCTTCCCGCATCTCTGAAGCCCTAAAAAACAACCCATAAAGAATAAGTGAAGAAACACTAAAGTTTGTGTTCGTCCCGAATTGGACAATAAACAAGATTTCAACTTTTTTTTTCATCTTTATGCACTCAACCACAGCCCACCTCACCAAACAAGCCATAACTTAAGTACAACTTTGCTTGATCCAGTAGAGTCAAGTACTGTTTAGTATACCACACGAAACAAGAATTAAAGAAATGGTAGATAATTACCAGCTTTTGCAGGCAAAGCTCGCCAGCTTCCATGGCCATGTTCTTCAATATAAGCAAGAAGTTTTTGATCTTCTTCAGGTGTCCATGGCCCTTTCTTCAAACCAACTTTATCACAACATGGAGATCGACCCATTGGCAGTTCAAATTCTATCAGCACAAAAAAGTTTTCTGGCTTTTCCTCTTTTAAAAGTTATAACATAATTAGAGTGAGAAAGCAGAGAGTAGTAAATGAGGAGAGGGAGAGAGAGGGAATAGGGCAAAGAAAGGTCAGCGACAGAGAAGTAAATATGATGGGAGCAAATTTGAAATTATACAATAGTTATGTCCTTAGATAGAGATTTATTGCAGTAATTATTTAACTGTTATTATTGGGTCCTAAAATTTAATGACCTCATTGTATTTATTGATCATGGCTATAAAAGTATCAAACATCACAAGTTTGTATTAGTTTGATTTTACGTCAATCTATCCAAGTTTACTAGACTTAGGTTTACAAGTTAATAATAAATTATAATTTTCCTTTTTGAATAATAAATATTGTCTGAGTGTTCAAGTCCATGTCATTCGAAAACATTAAAGATTGACGTAAAATCAAATGGAGCTGATGAAAATTAATTTGACAGAAAAAAACAAATGTCAATACAATTTATTTTAATCATGCATGTAGAAATTGATCTCCATATATCTAGTTGTGAGAGTAACTGCACAGTCTGCACGTTATATAATTCATCAGGCTACATGCCACTCAATTTGCCAATCAGTACATTTATCCGTAGATTTTTAATTAATATCAGCAAATGAAAAAAAAAAATTATATTCTTGAAAATAAACTTGTGCTTGCTTAAATGACAATATTATCCTTGCATGATAAAAATCCTTTACTCAACAGCTTTGCATTGAGAATTTTGCTAGATGTACAATTTTTTGTACCTCTAGCTTTACATCCCTCCCTATGTGGAGGGTGGCAGTATATTGATGTAATTTTAAGATTCAAAATTAATGGTGTAAATGATGCCATGTGCTATAATGCAAAGAATTATGCAAAAGGTAATGTACATGTAGCATGACTTTTGCATTTAAGCATGAAAATTGAAAATTGTCGGCCGATCAACTATCAAAGTCAATGGGACTGTAACCTTTGCTGGTCAGTAGAGTTTGAATCTATTCGAATAGGTTCCTAGATTTCTTTGAAAGTGATTACAAAATCTATTTAGTATGATCGATCGAATATTAAGAAAAGTTGATGAAAAACGAAAATAAAATCAGCAACAAGAAATCGTCAAAATAAAATGTTTGAACACGATTATGAATCGACGTCCTCAAACGATATTTGTCGTCACTAGGGTAAGTTCTTAAAGTCTTTATAGCAAATAGTTTGTAAGGGTAAATAAACTTTAATCCAAATTTAAATCAAACAAACAAAACTTCAAGAAAGGAACTAAAGAACAACCGGCAAAAACAAAACATGCACAGAAAGGTGCAAAAACAAAGTCAAAATTGTGTAAAACCCTTCAAAATGATATCAAAATTCAAAATCCCAACGGACAATTTTGTACTGGGCCAAAATCGGGCCCGCCCAGTTCAATGATCCTTCATTGTTTTTTTTTTGTTCTCATTTTGTTTTCACTTGCTTTTCGCATGGTTAACCACTTCCATCACTTTTAAAATCACTCTTTATTGTTAATTTGAACAATAACCCCCCACTTGTTCAAATATAAAATGAGTGTTTGACTATAATTATACATAGAGTATGGATATCTTTTGATTTGAATCCAACTTTAGCGTAAATCTCACAAAGTAATCATCAAAATCCTAGGTAACATGAGAGTTTTGAACACATTATTCCTTGTGATGATACCGGTGTAATCACACACGCAAGCATCAAGTGTTCCAAGTTTCACACAATCTCTTTTAGTGCTTTTATGGCATTGTGCTTCTTCTATTCGTAAACTTTTAAGAGAGAAACTACAACTCTCTATTGAAGTGGCACAATCTCGAAATTTATATAGGTAAAGTTATTGCAGCATATTTGTTACTTTTAGAGATACTTGATTCATCGATTTAAACTTTATTAAAAGTTATATAAACTCAACTCTTCTTTTCATGACAATCAGTAATTGTAACATACGATAGGATTTAAAAGGAAAAATAAGTGCTGAATTTATTCACTTATTGAATAACTTGTTGTTACCCTTTGAACTCGAAGTATACTTGTTACTTAATTTTCTCACGTAATCAAGTCTTAGACTCATATATCTAGATTTACAATTATACACTTCATTGTATGCTCTAGCTAAAGCGCCTTGACTATCACACAAGATAGATATGGAAGAATGATTCATTTCTCCTAATGGAATTTCATATATTAAATTCCTAAGTCATTCAGTTTCTTTTTCGGTTATAGCCAATGCCACAAATTTGGATTCCATAATTGAGTATAATATATGTTTATTTCTTGGATTTCCAAGAGACCACACCTCCTCCATAGGTAAATACTCAACATGAGATCAATTTATTCTCACCAACACTAGATATCCAACTAGAAAGAAATAAGTTGAGAATCTAATTCATCTGGTCCTAACACTTTTTCCTTTCAAGCTATTTTACTTCTGCGAAGTTCACTAGTTTCAATATCCTCGGAAGATATTTCTATTTGTGATCTTTTAGAGTTAGGAATCTCAACTTGAGGTTCCCTTAGAGAATTATATATGAAGATAACATATTTTCAATTTCAAAGAACTCTATTTCACGGGATTCAATAATAATATTGGTTTCCAATTTTAATAAACGATATGCTTTGCTATTTTGGGCATATCCTACAAAAGCGCATTTGATTCCTCTAAGACTCAAGTTAGTGCTTTTAGGATCTGTGTTTATATTACAAGCAAGACATCCGACACTTTGAAATAACTAATGCTTGGTTTTCTCCCCTTCCACAATTCATATGGAGAAACCTTAAATCTTTTAGATGACAATTTAGCATTTAATAACATAAAATTTATCATTTCAACTAGTGTCCTAATCTTTCTCTCAACCAAACCATTTTGTTCGGGTATTCTAAGTGCACTACATTGATATATTACGTCATGTTGTTCTAACAAAGGCAAGTTATCCAAAAACTTGAAATCAATATTCTTAGAAATAAGAAACGTTTTGGTACCTTCCTCCTCGGCCTTATATTTGGTTTCCAACAATTCACATATCTCATTTGTCGAGGTGTTATTTGTGTAAAGATTATAAAGGTGATAGGTGAGAGCGTTCAAAATGTATCCTATACATATTAATTCATCTTCTTCCCTTTTCTTCCTTTTCGTCCTTATTTCACCAGTGTCATTTGGGGCTGGTTCCTGTAATAGTGCCAACTTTGGATCCAAGATATAAAAGATCTTCAAGTTACCAAAACCATGGTTGTCTCGTTTTCTATGTTGAAAATATCGTTTAAGATTGTTGAGAAAAGTTGCTGAAAAACGAAAATAAAATTAGCAACAAGAAATTTCTAAAATGAATGGTTTGAACATGATTATGAATCGCTGTCTTCAAACAATATTTGCCGCCATTGGGATAAGTGTTTGAAGGCTTTATAACAAATAGTTTATAAAACATTCGTCGTGTGTTAAAATTACTCATTTGGTCTCCAATGATGAAAATCGCAATCTCAAGTAAATTGTCTCACACACTTTGTTACGTTAAAATTCTACAAGTGGAAGGTATCGTGACAAATAATAAAGTAGACGTAAATTCAAGTATCATTCTCATGGAAACTATTTAATTAAATTTGCAATTAACACTAACTTTAATATAATAGCAAATTTTATAAGAATGATTTATATCGACAAACTTATAATTAATCAAACTATTAACTTAATTAGGAAGTAGTAATGAAACTCAATTAGTGTCAAGCACTAGGACTTCAAATCCTCAACATTCTTTCGTTTTAATATCAATTTAAAACTTTGACAACACTTATTCAGACTTTAAGATCAATGTTCGTGATTTATTTAATAATTCATCTCGAGTAGAATTAAATATATCTTCACATATGTTGTTGCTATATCTCTATGAATGATGCAAAATCTAAAAATTAATATAAAAACTTCATAATATAGTGTTTAAAGTTATCTTAGTGTCTATATAATTAGTCTAGCATCATATGATTACAAAAATACAAATTCAATTGATACAACATAATTCGAAGTTAAAGTATGGAAAGAAGATGAAAAATAATCACGAATCCTTTCAATGATTTCTTTTTTTATTGATTTTTTAGTGTCACATTCTTCTTCTTCTTCTTCTTCTTCTAAATCCAAGCAAAGTAGTGTGATAATTGTGCATGGTTATGTGTTTGTATCAGAAGTTTCTTCAAAACTTGTAAAAAATATGTATTTTCTTATCCTAGACTTCTCCATTGAATGATAGATGAATGGTTGTATTTAGAGTGGGCGCGGTTTGTTTTGGTTCGATTTCAAAAATAATCAAATTGAATCGGGTACTAATGTGAATCTTTTAAATGAAACCATTAGTTCCATAATCTAACTATACCGAACCAACCTGGTTATCCTCAATTCATTTTGAAATTATTGCAATTCATGAAACATGCCGAGAATATGTATGCTTGAGGAACATGACACATCATATTCAAGTATTATGCGGATTAATTTCAACAAAAAATAGTCCAACAATTTTGTATGAAAACAATGTTGCTTGTCTTGCACAACTCAAATGAGGTTATATCAACGGTAACATGACAAATTATATTTCTCCAAAATTTCTTCATACAAATGAGTTTCAGATGACGACATCGATACTCAGCATATTCGCTTAAGTGACAATGTGGCTGATTTATTTACAAAAGCACTGCCAACATCTACATTCAAGAAATTGGTGCACAAGATTGTAATGCGTCGATTCAAAAATTTTCAGTGATCAACATCAGATGAATAATTGTACTCTTTTTCCTTCACTTAGGTTTTATCCCACTAAATTTTTCTAACAAGGTTTTAAAGCATTTATCTTTAATACTTCAAAATAATTATAGTTTTTTTTTCGTTTGATTTTTTGTCCCATTGAATATTTATCAAATAAAGGTTTTAATGAGTCAGATATTTTGTAATGTGTTATTTAAGCGGAATGTTGTAAATTGTAAATTTATTAGTAAATGATAATTGTACCCCTACAACCTTAGAAATTATTACCATTGTATTCATAATCATTCCCTATAAATATAGGGTTTTGATTCTCATTATAATATAACAAGTCTATTGACTTTTATTCTCTCTTATCTGTTTTTCTCTTTTCACAACAGTGAGAGTCACATGATGATTTCATAAATATTTAAATTGTTTCCACTAATGAAAACTAATTGTGCAACTATATGAACAAGTAAAGAATTAATCTGTTTTTAAAGGTCAAAAAGATAAGTTGAAACTCTTAACAATGCAATTTTCTCGTTGGGTAAAAACTTAAAAACATCGTAAAGTTATAGACGTGTCAAAGATTGAATAGAGATTCGGACTTTTTTTTTTTTTTGGACAATAACAAAAGCTTTGAGAACCAAACCTTTTTTTTTTTTTTTGAAATAGCAAAGAATGCCTTACTACACGAACAATAACTTTGACAATCAACTGTGCAACAAAATGATATTATTGGAAGTGTCACTGGATAACAAAAATTTCTTTCATAGACATCAAATATGTGAATAAAAAGGTTGCTGATTGTGAATATATTATAAACAATGCCAAACAACCGTAATAATTCCATCAGACAATTTTCCAAAATGATATTGTTGGAAGTCTCACGGGGAAACAGCAATTTACTTTATGTGGGCCAGTGAAAATTCTCAAATTGATTTGTTTTTGAAAAGACAAAAATGGACCCACAAGAAAAGGCTACTAGAGAAACTAGCTTGCCTGTGGGGATCCAAAATCGTGGGGCTTTAAAGCCCAATAACTTTAATTGAAGAGGACATTGGGCCCTCCAATCTTTATTATTTGCAGACAACTTCTGGCAGCCAATGGTCCAACATAGTATTAAATTCTTTGAATAACAAGGCTTGTGGAATAGTAGACGACGTGGATTCTACGTTCCAAATAAAACATGGAGAGACAATATTATAGAAAAAAAAATACAGTAAAATATTAGTTACTGTATTATCCATTGATGTGCTCGATTTATATTACTATGGTTCGTCTGATAAAGTTGACTGCCTCCAAAGCACTTGACAATAATAATAAATTTATTAAGTTATTTGCTGATATGTATATTAAATTCTGATAGAAGAAAAAATAATTTCTACTACTTTCGGGGAATATGAAAAAAAAATAAAAATAGAACGTTTCAATGTCCATTTTAGCGCAATTTTAAAGTGATTCATGATTGATTGATGCTTTGTGTAATTTAATATTTTTAGATTGGATTTATGTTTGGTATACAGTATTAAACAATAATGAAGAATACAGTGTACAAAACTTTTTCAAAAGTAACGAAATTAAATCAATCATGAACTCTTCTTTTCATAAAATTTTACTCGATCAACAAGTCTTTTAATTTGTAACATTGAATCCTGCCAAATGAGATAAGGTAAGAAATATGAGATGAAACACTTATTTAGAGTCCTTTTGGAAAGAATATATTCACACTATGATTTTTATTATTTGTACAATATTTTAATTTCAATAAAGGTCCTCGATATTTTCTTTGTTTTGCACTTACGTCTCAACCTTTTTTGTCATATTTTTATCCTGATTCTTAATTAATTAGCACATCCAGTCAATTTTCACAATTTTTGTCCATATATTCTGCTAAAGTGCATTGAAATGAGGGTCAAATATTTTTTTTTCAAACTTCTGTATTTGTTGTTTATTTCGTTTACTCAAAAATACAAGATTTAAATGAGTCTTTTGTTACTATTCTATCAATTTTTTTGGACGGAAACCATTATAAAAAATAAGATGTGTGAATTATTAGAAGGTTGATAATAAAAAGTTGGAGGCATAAGTTTGAAAATGATCAAAGATTAATGGCATTCATTGCAATTAAAATATAGCATAGTTAACGAAAAGTATGGTGTTCAAAAGGCGTACTTTGAAATACATGGGCAAACATTCTTGAGCATTTTGTATTTTTTTACTTATTTAAAAATATGTGGCTTTTTGGATGAAATTGTAATTAAGAATAAGATGCACTAATTAATGAAATATCGATGATAAGAATGCAAAGAAAAAAAGAAGTTTTGTACAAAAATACGATAATAAGCAAAGATTAAAGACCTTTAATACAATTTTAAAAAAATAGTAACCACCCTAACCACGTGTCGCAGGATCTCGTGAATTCTCTATTATTTTATTTGTAATTTTCCTGTAATTAAAGCAACATTTGGATTTCGTCTTACTTTTTATGCTTACGAAGAGGATAAAACAAAGTGTGCAATAGAAAGATATTTTATTAATAGGCTAGAAAGACTAACCAGATCTGAGAAAATCTCGTTTTTGACTTTAATGTACATGATGAATAATATGCATAATATTTTGAACTATAAATTTGTCAAATCAAATTTAAAAAATAAAATATGTACACGTGAATATTAGAACATGAAATCGATGCATAATTTTTTATTCATAGACAATATTTAAAATCACAAAATATAAAATATACTTCATTTAATTTGTCAAAAATAGTGACACATTTAGTCTCTTCGATATGATTATATTATATATCATTGGAGACATGCAAGTCTCTTTTAATTACCTTGTGAAAGCCGAAAGAAGATGATCATACATCATAAAAATAATTGGGAGGAACTTAAAATCAAAAGGTAGTTTTAAATTCTATTCACTTGACAATTTTAAGAAACAGAAATACACAATTCCCTTGACGATTATCTTGATTTATTTTATGAAAACAATTTTTTTGAGAAAAAGAATAATGAAAGTGAGAGAGAAGACGGTGGGGGATGGGAAAGTATTTATACGAAATGAAAATGGAGAGTATATGCTCGAGAATTATGAGTAGAGAACTTTCACATAATTTTTCTCACTTATTTCTTTTCTTTGGTCTAAAACTTTCATCATATAGTATCACTACAAAGAAAAAATTCCACCTTCATAATTTTCTATTTTTGTAATTTAATATATATTGAATTTATGAAAGTACAACATTTACCTTTCCTTTCATAAAAAATCAATCAAACTTGTATAGAAAATAATAAATAATAAACGTCATCATAAATACGATTTCGATTGCTACATATTCTAGTTCAAAACTTGTAAATGTGTTATACTAATTTTTACGTTTATTCGAAAAAGTTTCAAACTTAAAAAAAATAGTAATCAGATCAATAATTTTTAAATGATATGTAATAATTGTAAATTAATGATGTAAGGGTGTATGTTGATATAAGATAAGTTAAAATATAACCTAATGCGTGAATTATTTAAAATATTTGTATAATAGATAATGAAATTTTGTGCAATCTTGTATTTGATTAATAAAAGATTTAAACATTGCAATTTTGGATTTAAACCTTTTCCATTCTTTTAGCCCATGTAATAAAAAAAAGTTTCAAAATTAAAAACAATAATCAAATCATTATGTTTCAAATGTTAAATAATAATAGCATATTGGAGAGTAATATGTAATAAAATTTTGACGTGATTCATTGCATTCAAGTACGTCTTTTATCTTACTTTTTTATGTCAATAAAAAATTTCATTTAATTACATATTTGTAGATTGATAAATAAATTAATTAAAGGAATGTAATTATGAACATATTTTATATATTATAATGCTATTAGTACAATGAAGTTAGATTAAGAAGATTAACTAAGGAAATCGATTACAAGTAACCAAAAAAATATAAGGTAAAGTGGAAATTAAACGTTTCTAGAATTTCCATAGTAATCAATAGATTGTTTGAGTTTATTATCTGATATTTGTATTTCTTTTTTGTTAATGTATTATATTATATTGTACAAATATAAGTCAATATTATATTGGGTCTATAACTAAATATATTAGAGCAAGTTAGAACGAAAAAGAATTATCAAAAGTAAGAGAAATGAATATGATAAATGGAGAGATCCCTTTTAATTGAGTGCAACAAATCAATTACTATTCCCTTTTAAAGCAAAAAGATTCAGTTTTTCATTCAATTCCATTACTTGTTATAAATTATTGCAAAATAACTACGTAGCCCAACTAATTACAGGAGGGGTTAAGGAAATGAAAAGGCTAACGAATAAATACTTGTAAATGACTTAATTAATGAATTAATATGAAATGAAGTTGTTAATGCATATTGGGCTGCCTCACTATTACTTGGTCTACTGGGCAATTTGTGCAATTGGACCAACATAAGTGAAACACGATTTTGCCTCTTAAAGGTTAAGAATCTGCTCTACACGTGGCACTAATCTAACCCTTGGATTGTGACTGTTGAGATGGATAGATACGTGACTTGGTCTTGGCTCTTGAATTGGGAAGTGGTTTTCATTCTTCCAAACTCTTCGTGTTTTCTTTCTTTATCTGAATGAAAGTTAGGGCTTCTCTTGTAAATATGTAATCAATCTTTGTGGGTTTTTCAATCTTTGTTCTTTGTGAGTATCTAATTGTTATGTATAGTCATTTAGAGATTGAGAGTTGTGTGATTACGGTTTGTAATAGAGACAAGATAGAATTCGAAGAAATTGATGGTTTCTTTGTACATTCTGTACTGATTCTTGATTTGTTTTTAGTGGATCTAGAGCTATATTTCATTGCAGATACTCAACGGGTGATTAGGTCGCAAGATTGAACATTCGGGTCCTTTAGGGGCGAAAAATACTTCGTGTTCTAATTTTCTTTAATTTTTTGAAATTTGATGGTTGTTGCAAACTTCGATCCTTAGAATAACTTGTTTTGGGGCCTAACAAATGGTATTAGAGCTGTGTTTTTGGGAAAAGGTTTGGCCGGTGTTGGGTTTTGGTGTTTCTTCGTGCAGATCTGAGGATGTGGGTTGAGAGTTTCATATCTTTGTGAGGCAAATTAGTTTTTCCTCAAAACTCGTTTAAACTCGCTATCAACTCTATTTAATCGTCTGTTTTCTCGAGTCTTTGTGGTTTTGAAATCTGACTCATACAAAATCTGGGCAAGTTGGGTAACTCATACTGGTTCCTGCTGAGTTCGTGACTTACTGCTGAGTTCCCACTGAGTCTTGGTGACTAGCTGTTTTCTTGCATCCATGTTGGAATTCTTGGTGCGATTATGGTATTCTCTTATTGCTTCCCTCATTCTAAATTATTAAGGTTTCAGACTCCGGTATTTTTCTAAAACCCCTATTTAATTTGCTATATTTCTATTAAGTTTGAAATTGGTTATTAAGGTAAGTGATCCTCCATTGCTTTCCTTTGTCCAAGATCTCCTGCGAGGATCTGAGAATCTGAGGGAGTAGGAACCCAGGGTTACCAGTCCTTAAACCCTTTCCAAACGATAACATACTTCTTGAATTGTTGTAACATTGTTTTGTGAATTACATGATAAAAAGATATATTTGTTATTATCTGTTTTATTCAGCTGTTTACTTATCTTGTTCATTTTGCAAAGTGTCTAAATCTAATACTCCGTGTGGCAATTTTGTGTACATATTTGTCATCATGTTTGTCGCACATAAATCTGAACTTGAGACATGGAATGGGACTGGAGACTTCAGTCTCTGACGTCTCTAGCACCTCTGGCGCCAAAAGATAAGGGCTCTATTACTACAACAAAGATGTGTTGTAGTCCTTAATGGTCAATGGGTTGCAGAAATTAGTGCCTATAGAAAGAATTAGATGATATCGCATGGAGTTCAATTTTCTTATACTTATCTGATAATGTGATTATAAAAGTTGGAGAGACTGCACAAGCTCTGTGGACTAAGTTAGAAGCCTTTTATCCAACTAAGACCATGCCTAACAAATGTTATCTCTTAAGACAATTTTATACCTTTAGGCTTGATCCCTCCTCTGATTTGGAAGAAAATCTTGACAGATTCACAAAATTGATTCAGGACCTAGCAAATTGTGATGAGAAGCTTTCTGATGACCAACAAATTGTTGCTTTATTGAACTCACTTAGTGATAAATATAAGGATATCAGAAATGTTTTAGAATATGGGGGCAAGATCGTACCATTGATACAATAACATCAACCTTAAAGAATAAAGAACTTGAGCTGAAAGTTGAGTCAAAAGACTCTAAATATGGGGAAGGCTTGTATATAAAATATAAAAGAGAAATTGAATCATAATAAGAAACAACCCACATATAATCACAATCCTCACAAGAAAGGAAAAATTCAGAATTTTAGATTCAAAGAGGAGAATAAAATTCATGTGAAATCCAAGAACCAAATCAAAAAATGTTATTTCTGTGATAAAACGGGACATATAATAAAAGATTGTTTCAAGAAAATTTCAGCTATAAAAGATAGAAAGACTTTTGATGGTTCTGTAGCTCTAACCTGCAAAAATGAACCTGATATTCAATGGTTGGTTCTTGTGAGTACCACCAGAAGAGACCCAAAGGAGTGGGTCATTGACTCTGACTATACCTTTCACATGTGTCCAACTAGAGAATGGTTTTTTGAGTTTGTTGACCTCAATGGAGGACAAATCCAAATGGGCAATGACATGAGTTGTCAAATAAAGGGAATTGGAAATATTAAACTGTTGTTGAATAACTAAATTCTTGAACTTGACAATACAAGATATGACAATATTTAAAAATAGTCAGAAAAGGGACTGGCTATTTTGAATAATCTTGATTTTGGAAATGACAATATTTAAAAATTGAATTTTTTGTGAAAATTATGTATTTGGAAAATAGAAAAGGCTACATTTCAAAACTGGAACCCACAAATCTACCTCTATTTTGGACTATTTACATGCCGACCTATGGAGTCCAGTATCTGTAAATACCTAAGTGGATTTAGGTTCCATCTACTTATAGTAGATAATTTTTCAAGAAAAATATGGATCTTTCATCAAAAACAAAAATCTGATACTTTGAAAACCTTCAAATAATGGAAACTAATGATTGAAAACCAAACCAACAAGAAAATCAAAGCATTGATGACTGATAATGGACTTGAGTTTTGTAATTCAGAATTTGATTCATTTTTTAAAGAATCTGAAATTCTAAGACACAAAACTGTAACATACACTCCTCAATAAAATGGTGTTACTGAGAGAATGAATAGATACCTATTGGAAAAGGTAAGGTGTATGTTGTACAGTTCTGGTCTTCCTAAATTTTTCTAGGGAGAAACCTTAAAAACTGCAACTTATCTTATAAATATAAGTCCATCAAGTGCCACTGATTTTCAAGTTCCTAAAAACCCCTGATTACAGTAGACTTAAAGTTTTTGGCTGCACTGCTTATTCACATCAAAGTGAAGGTAAACTTGAACCTAGGTCCTTAAAATGTGTTTTTCTGGGCTATGGAGAGGAAGTTAAAAGGTATAGACTGTGGGTCAAATGCCAAAATGATTATAAATTAATTGTTAGTATGAATGCCATCTTTAATGAAAATGACATGCTTTGTAATGACTCATTCGATCTTAAAACTTCTACAACTAAACCTATTAAAGAATCTGTCCTGGAAAATCAAATTAAAAATGTTGTTAATCAAGATAATTTTATTGAGGTGGAGTCTACTCAAACTAAGCCAAATCATGAGCAACTGAAACTGAATTTGAAAATGAAAATGAATTTTTTGATACTACTCTTGCTGATTATCAACTAATTAGGGACAGAGAGAAGAGAAAAATAAGACCCTCCACCAGATTCAATAATGGTGATTTGTTACCTTATTTTCTGCTCTTGACTTTTTGAATTCAGAACCTGCTACTTCTGACTCAAAATTCTATAAATAGGCTATAAATGATGAAATGACTCTCTTATTAAAAAGGGGAGTTGGGTTTTGGTTGACAGACCTAAATCAAAAGATAGTTGATTGCAAATGAATTTTTAAAATCAAACCAGGAGATTCTAATCCAGAAAGTAAAAGGTATAAAACTAGATTAGTGGTTAAGGGGTTCACTCAAAGAGAATGAGTGGACTATAATGAAATATTCTCTCGAGTGGCTAAGTATACCTCAATTAGAATTCTATTAGCTCTTACTGCCAACTTTAACTAGGAATTTGATCAACTTGATGTCAAAACAACTTTTTTGAATGGTGACCCCGATGAGACTATATACATGAATCAACCTTTGGGGTTTGAAGTTAAATCCAAAACTGGAAAGGTCTGTCTGTTGAAGAAATTATTCTATGGACTGAAACAAGTCCCTAGGCAATGGTATATCAAATTTAACTCCTATGTGCAGAAATTGGGCTTTGTAAAAAGTAATTATGATTCTTGTTTCTTTTTCAAAGGGTCTGTGGACCTGAATCCATTTATTTACTATTATATGTTGATGATATGTTACTTGCTTGTTATGATAGATCTGCAATTGATTTAATTAAGTTAAAATTGAAATTTGAATTTGAAATGAAAGTTTGGGACAAGCTAAAAGGATTCTTGGAATGGAAATAGAATTAGATAGGGATAATTGCATATTATTGTTAAAACAAAACTCTTATGTGAAGAAAATACTTGGAAAAATTTTCTGTGCTTGAACGTAAACCTGTTTCTTTGTCCATTGCCAATCATTTTAAATTGACTAGTGAACAATTACCTAAAACATAAGATGAATTCAAAAGAATGGAAAAAGTACCTTATGCAAACATAGTAGATTCAATAATGTATCTCATGGTGTGTACTAGACCTGACATAGCACATGGAATTAGTATTTTAAGCAGGTTTATGGCCAACTGGCTGGCTATGAAATGAATGTTGAGATATCTTAAAGGCTCTTCTGATTTAAGTTTAGAATTTAAAAGAAGCAATGAAAGGATAAAATTAAAATGTTACATTGATTCTGATTTTGCTGGTGATTTTGATAAAAGAAGATCCATATCTTCTTATATTTTCACTCTATGTGATGGTTGCATTAGTTGGAAGTCACAATTACAAAAATTAGTTGTCTTGTCCTCAATTGAAGCTGAATATAATGCTTCATGTGATGTTGTAAAAGAAAGTATGTTGTTAAGAGGTTTGTTAAATGAAATTGGTTTTATGAATGATTTTGTTAGGATTTACACTGATAATCAAAGTTTCATTCACTCGAGTAAAAATCATGTTTATCATGATAGAACTAAACATATAGACATAAAGTTCCATTTTGTAAGAAATATGGCAGAAAAAGTTTTGATCAATCTAGTTAAAATTCCTACAGAATTTAATCCTTCAGATTTAGGGACTAATGTACTACATTTAAATAAATTTAGAAATTGCTTGAAGATTTTGAATATCACATGTTGTTGTGATAATTAGAACTTCAAGTATTGTTGTTGAAAATAGTTGATTTTTTTCTTTTCTTTTACAGATCCATTAGTAAATGCCAAAGAATAGCTCAACAAGGTGGAGAGTGTTAATGCATATTGGGCTGCCTCACTATTACTTGGCCTACTGGGCCATTTGTGCAATTGGACCAACTTAAGTGAAACATGGTTTTGCCTCTTAAAGGTTAAAAATATGCTCTACATGTGGCACTATTCTGACCCTTGACCCTTGGATTGTGACTGTTGAGATGGATAGATACCTGACTTGGTCTTGGCTCTTGAATTGGGACGTGGTTTTCATTCTTCCAGACTCTTCGTGTTTTCTCTTTTCCTCTGAGTGAAAGTTAGGATTTTCTCTTGTAAATCTTTAATCAATCTTAATGGGGTTTTCAATCTCTGTCTTTGTGAGTATCCGATTATTATGTACAGTCATTTAGAGACTGAGGGTTGTGTGATTACGGTTTGTAATAGAGGCAAGATAGAACTCAAAGAAACTGATGGTTTCTTCGTACATTTGGACTGATTCTTGATTTGTTCTTAGTGGATCTAGAGTTATATCTCATTGTAGAGGCTCAACGGGTGATTAGGTCGCAAGACTGAACATCTGGACCCTTCGGAGCGAAAAATCCTTTGCGTTCTGATTTTCTTTAATCTTCTGAAATTTGGTAGTTGTTACAAACTTCGATCCTTAGAATAACTTGTTTCGGGGCCTAATAGAAGTTAGGAACAGAAAAGGCAAAGGAAATAAAGTCCTCTATAGATATTTTTTCCCTCATATATTTTTCTTATGTAGATTTGGGAATTGGAAATAATACAAAAATGAAATATTTATATATATGAAAAAGATAGATAGAGAGATAAGGACAAACCATCTGCTGAAGAGGCGATGTTACTAGCCAAGATTTGTTTTATATTTAAGTTCACTAAAAATGGTAATAATTTTGTTTTACAATCTGATTAATAACTATATTTTTTTTACTATTTAGATGTTTATACTTGCAGGCATAGATACTTCCATGGATTAGCAAATGTGGACCGTGAACCACCCAATCAACCTATATCAAAGCTTGAGTTTGAATTCGAGAAGAAAAAGTTGACTGAAGATGACTTTAGAGATTTGATTTATCGAGAAATAGTCTTTCAATTTTTTTTTTCTTTTTTCAATAAATAGCTAATTGTTTTCTTTTGCTATATGTAAATAACACCATCCATTTCCACCGCTTTGGAGTTTATTCTACAAAAATCTATATTTAATTTAATAAGTAGTAATCATATTAATCGGAACAGAAATCAAACTTTCTAATTTGATCATCGAGATGTTAAACCTTGAATCCTACGAACACTTCACATAGGCATAACTATGTCAACGAGCCGAGCCGAAAAAAAAGCTCGAGCTGACTGAATTTTTTTCTGCCCGAGCCGAGCCGAGCCGAGCAAAGCCCGGTCGAGAAAAAAAAGGCTCGGCCCGAGCCTTAGCCGGGCCG
>CAIGRN010081300.1:0-24528 GCA_903798345.1 Fraxinus anomala
GTTATGTATTTACCATTGGTGAAGCTGCTCTATCATGGAAATCTACAAAGCAAACGTGTATAGCTCGATCAACGATGGAATCTAAGTTTATTACTTTGGACAAAGCTGGAGAAGAAGCAGAAACAGCATGTATAATGGTAAGTCTAGACATATACGTCGTAGACATAATACCATTAAACAGCTAATCTCTAATGGCATCATCTCCACAGATTATGTGAAATCAAAGGACAATATTGCGGATCTACTTACGAAAAGTTTGCCTAGAGATCAAATACATTGTCTATCGAAAGGAATGTGATTAAAGCCTACTACGTAAGGATCTTTATAATGATAAACCTACCTTGTTGACTGGACATCCCAAGATATTGGTTCAAATGAACAACTAAGTTATGAAGATTCAAGACGTGTTCACCAATTAGCCAAGTAAGTCCGATAGTATTTCACTAAGGGATGTTCAAAGCCGGAAGCTACCTTACCTGATTCAGTGTTTTTTCGCTCTCTCTACAATGCATCATAATTTCACATTTCATATGCATGTTTGAATTTTCATTCATGTGAGAGATTTTTGGAAATTAGTTTAGAAGATTGAAAATTTGGGTGTCAAAACCAAAAACTTGGAAAAAAATGACTTTTGTGTCAAATTTGGCCAAATGTTCGAACTTGACTCGATATTCAAATTACAAAAGTAAATAGACCAACTTGTTCTACTCGTCGAGTAGATCTTCGTGATATATTTGGAATCTCAAAACTAATTCCGGATGACTAAAAAATTGAGGTCCAAAGTTGGATAGAAAATAGGAAATACGGGCTGGATAAAATCTCAAAACTAATTCCGGATGAATAAGAAATTACGGTCCAAAGTTGGAAGAAAAAATAGAGGAAGTTGTCTGGAAAATGACTAAGACTGTTGCTGGCTTATGGATGGACCGTCGCTCGAGCTCACTCGAGCGATAGGCCAGTGATAAGCTAGCGAGAAAGTCTCTATTTTTATCGCTTGAGCGAGGCGATGGCGACGGACTAGCAACAAGTGAATAGTGCGACCTTTGGCAAGTGTTGTTGAACTTGGGGCACGACATTTCATTCACAACCCCTCATCCTCTATATATATGATCCCTTAGACATCCCTTTTGCATCCTATATCATATTTACATTGAGTATTGCATTAAAACTCTTGCAAATCACTTCAAAAATCATCAAAAACCAATTTCTTCTTTGTAAGAGAAACTCTGTCGAAAGTTCGCCGTAACTTGTGGTTTGAAGTGTTTCTATCACAAGTTGAATCAATTGTATCTTATGAGACAAGTGTCGTAAACCGTGAGCACCGTCGCGGGGCAATTTTGTTTTAAGGAAATAGTGAAAATCACTTGCCTCGAATTGTTCTTCTTCTTCTTCCCTTCTTAGTTTTTATCTTTGATTTCATTTGTAGTTTTTCATACTACATTTCAAATAACTTTTTTTATAGTGCTTAATCACGCTCATGCGAATTAAACTTTATTTTTGGTTTGTTCATTATACAACAACCCTTTCACTCGCACTTATATTTAGCCCGCGTCGCCTACACCTTGTTTATAGGCAAAGTAGTTTAGCCCGTGTTTGGTGGCCTTAAAAAAGTTAAAAACATAGTTGCGAATAATATTTTTTGAAAATGTGTGTTGAAAATAATGAAAATGTTATGGATTTACATGTTGAATATTTTATAGTGTGAATGTGTAGTTTAAATATGATCATATAGCAAAAATTAAATTAAACGAAAGGTTGTCAAACAGGGGTTTAATCTATGTCAAGTCTATTTGGGTCATATATGATTTAATTGTCCAAAAAAATTAATTACGATAATAATTAAGTTCGGTATTTCAAAGTCATTACAATTGAGTTCAAAACTTTAAAAATCTACCACAAGACTTGTTCGTACATGTATCTCCCAAGTTTCAATAATTAGATCATGTTTAGTTGATCTTAGATCACCAAATTCAATTATTAGTATTTGCTTTCTTTTTTCTTTTTTTTTTTCACTAAAAGCAAATGATTGTACTCTTGAAATATATAATATTACAAAAAACTATAATATATGTGCAATATTTTCCTCTAGCATGCCTTGTATATAATTTATCTCTATCCGAGATCAAATAATTAGGTAGAGGCATAAATGCCATTTTTGCCCTTTCAATTTCTGAGTAACTTAAGCAACATTTTCTTCAATTGTCTTGAGAAGAAATTATAGATGTCGAAGTATAGCCATCGCTAAATTTTTAATTCAGATTTATAATTGTTCAATAAAAAAATACTTCAATAGTCATTAATTCCATTTTTCAGGGGTTCTCGACACGAATTTGTATTCTCCATTTCACTCGTTCTCCAGTTTCCTACTCATCGAGACATTTGATTAATCAAATTGATCTAACTTATTAATAGATCATAGAACTATTAAAACTTATGAAAAGATATGTATAACCCTGTCCACGATTTTTGATAAAACACCCGATAATCAAGTCGAATCTAATTCTATATATGGTCATGTTATAGATAAAACTCAAGACGTGATAAATTCATTACACTCCAAGTATATAGGTGTCATCATTAACCCGAATATTGAAATAATAAACACTACAACCTTTCAGTACAAGGTGTCAACCTTTATATATTGATTGTAAAAAAAATTATTTATGTGCAAAAATTATTTGAATAACCTGCGATAAAAAGAATCCCAGGAAATATAAGATAAATAAATTATATGATATGCCAACTTATTAGTTATTCAATTAAATGAAAAGAAGGTGTCATTTTCGTTCATTAAGACCGAAATAATTTAGTTAGTAAGATGGTGAAATATAAAAATATGAAAAAGTTCAGGTCGGGTCGGGTTAACTTCATTTGGTTCTAACGTCAACTCTTCAGTTCAAAATTCTAATATTAATAATAGTAAAATTAGATCCCTAACTAACTTGCATATGACTTTTAGATAGAAAACGTGGAAAAAACACAGATTCTTAATTATTTAATCAATAACTTCAAGATCAAGAGTAAGCCCATAGTTTTACCTGTTCAATATGAGTTAGGAAGTCAGCTTTTTTTTAGCATGAATAATGCAGAGTATGATCATTTTCAAAGGGAAAATATACAGTATGACACGAATAGATGCTAAAAGAAATAGAATATTATTATTACACGACAAACGTCTTTGTCGGATCAAGAATACTGTTAACAAAAACTTTATAAAAGTCATTTTCATCTGAACTTTCAAACAAAGGCATTTTAAATATTTCCAGTAAAAATAATGTTTACTCCCTGCAATTTTTATGCTTCAAGTCTTTCAATAATTATACCCTTCTGAAGAATTAAGATTTTCACTTGGAAACGAACTCATTCTTATTACTGTCCTAACAATGACAAAACAGCAAGAAAATACCAAGACCTTCATCCAATCGGCTAATGAAACATTTGAAACTAAGCAGCAGCCCTTCTCTTTCAGTTCCCTCTTTCAGAATTTACTGCTTTTAATACTATTTGCTCAACTTTCTAGCTTTATAATACCCTGCCAAGCCACATGCAGAAAAGTTGAACGTGACTCCCTTTTAGCCTTCTCCTTTGGTGTCTCCAGTTCATATCCTTTGAATTGGTCTTCCTCCATTGATTGTTGCATGTGGGAAGGTGTCAGTTGTGATAACAATGATCGGGTTATCCATCTGTTGCTGCCATCAAGAGGACTTGTTGGAAGCATATCTACTTCTATTGCAAACCTCAGCCATCTCTCTCAACTCAATCTCTCGCAAAATTGGTTATCAGGTCCTATCCCGGATGGATTTTTTACGGCCTTGAACCGACTGGTAATCATTGATATGAGCGACAATCGTCTCACCGGACCCTTACCCGATTCTGATAAGCTGATGAGAACTGTCACGACAGTGGATTTATCAAGCAATAGCTTTTATGGGAGAATCCAATCTTCATTTCTCCAGCCAGCATTGAATTTGCAAAGATTTGATGTCAGCAATAACAGCTTCTCTGGTTCAATCCCTTCATCTATCTGCAGATTTTCGCCCTCAATTGTGCATCTTGATTTCTCCAATAATGACTTTCTAGGCCCGATTTCACAAGGTTTTGGCCAGTGTTCCAATCTATTGATACTACGAGCAGGTTTCAATAACCTTTCGGGTGCCATTCCCAGTGATATTTACACAATTTCGGCACTGCAAGAACTATTCTTGCCTGCCAATAAGCTCTCTGGAGTGATAGACGGAAGCATTGTTAACCTCATTAACCTTAGAATCCTCTCTCTCTATGGTAATGAATTGACAGGAATGATTCCTCAAGATATTGGGAGGCTCTCCAAATTGGAAGAGTTGTGGCTTCACATAAATAAACTAAATGGAACTCTGCCCCAATCTCTTACGAATTGTACGAGACTTACAACGCTGAATTTAAGGGTCAACCTCCTTGAAGGTGAGCTTTCTGCTTTTGATTTCTCCAAATTCATTCAGCTTAGATCAATTGACCTTGGGAATAATTTCTTCAGAGGCAGATTGCCATCGAGCCTTTTTTTGTGCAAGAATTTGACCGCAATTCGCTTGGCTACTAATAGTTTAAATGGAGAGGTTTTACCAGACATAATGGCTTTACAATCTCTATCCAATAGTTTAAATGGAGAGGTTTTGCCAGATATAATGGCATTACAATCTCTATCCTTCTTATCCCTTTCTAATAATAGCCTAAACAATATCACCAGTGCTATGCGCATCCTAACAGGGTGCAAGAACCTCAGCACTTTAATCCTCTCAAAAAACTTTTACAATGAACCACTGCCTGGAGATGAAAACTTGATAAGAGCTGGCGAGTTCCAAAATCTTCAAGTCCTGGGTTTAGGTGGCTGTGGATTCACGGGTCTAATTCCAATTTGGCTGTCCAGACTAGATAAGCTGGAGGTTCTAGACTTATCGCTTAACAACATCACAGGCTCCGTCCCAGGATGGTTTGGGGATCTTCCAAACCTTTTCTACTTGGATTTGTCCCAAAACCTTCTATCAGGAAACTTCACCATGGAACTTATAAAACTGAGAAGACTAGCAACACAACGGACTTCAGATCAAGTAGACCAAAGTTATTTAGAATTGCCTGTCTTTGTTCAGCCCAATAATGCCTCCAATCTGCAATACAACCAGCTCTCCAACCTGCCACCAGCAATATACCTCAGGAGTAACAGTATCAGTGGTACCATCCCAATTGAGATTGGCCAATTCAAGTTTATCGTTGCCCTGGATCTCAGCGATAACAATTTCTCTGGCAGCATTCCAGACACAATATCTAATCTCACTAACTTGGAAAAACTGGACCTCTCTATCAACAATCTTTCTGGTCAAATTCCTGCATCACTCAAAAATCTTCACTTTCTGTCTTTCTTCAATGTTGCATACAACAATCTTGAAGGTCCTATACCTGTAGGAGGTCAGTTTGACACATTTCCTAATTCAAGCTTTGAAGGAAATCCACGTTTGTGTGGTAAAATTTTGCAGCGCTCGTGCAGTAGTCAATCAGAAACTACCCATCAGTTAGCAGGAAGGAAAGGAACAAAGAGAAAAATCATTGTACTCGTTCTTGGGATCTGTTCTGGCATTTTCACTTTTACTCTGCTGATATATTGGGTAATTTCCAAGAGGAGGATCCTACCAAAAAGTGGCCCAGAGAAAACTGATATGGATATGGTATCCTTCAACTCTTCTGGAGTATTTAATGAAGTTGCAAATGATACCAGCCTTGTCATATTGTTTCCTAACAACACAAATAAACCAATGGACCTAACAATCACTGAAATCTTGAAAGCCACAGATAATTTCAACCAGTCAAACATAATTGGGTGTGGGGGCTTTGGTTTGGTATATAAAGCAACTTTAGCAGATGGTACCAAGCTGGCAGTTAAGAAACTCTCTGGAGATATGGGTCTGATGGAAAGGGAATTCAAAGCCGAAGTTGAAGCTTTGTCCACTGCCCAACATGTGAATCTGGTTACTCTGCAGGGTTACTGTGTTCATGATGGCTATAGATTGCTAATATATTCCTACATGGAAAATGGGAGCCTGGATTACTGGTTGCATGAAAAACCTGATGGAGCATCCCTACTCAGTTGGCCAACTCGACTGAAGATTGCTCAAGGGACAAGTTATGGGGTGGCTTATATGCACCAGATTTGTGAACCACATATTGTGCATCGTGACCTGAAGTCCAGTAACATACTTCTGGATGATAACTTTGAAGCACATGTGGCAGATTTTGGGTTAGCAAGGCTGATTCTTCCTTATCATACTCATGTAACCACCGAACTAGTTGGTACCCTTGGTTACATTCCACCAGAATACAGTCAATCATGGATAGCCACATTGAGAGGGGATGTCTACAGTTTTGGGGTTGTTATGCTCGAACTATTAACTGGAAAGAGGCCTGTGGAACTATTTAAGGCAAAGATGGCAAGAGAATTGGTTGCATGGGTACAGCAAATGAGGAACGAAGGAAGACAAGAAGAGATCTTCGATCCACTCCTTAGACGCAAAGGCTTTGAAGAAGAGATGCTGCAAGTGCTTGATGTGGCTTGCATGTGTGTCAACCAGAACCCTGTTAAGAGGCCGACTATACAAGAAGTTGTTGATTGGCTCAAAGATGTAGGGTGCAACCGTGAGGCAGCAGCGTAAGGGAAACAAGCTACATAAAGGATTGTACATACAAACATCAGTGCCAAATTACTTCTACAATCAGTTTGCCGTTCAGGCAATTCTTTTTCCTTTAAAAAAAAAAAGAGGTTTATGTAATGAGTATGCGAACTTGTACAAAGATAAATTTTGCTGCCAAAGAAAATAAAAATGAATGTGTACATACAAAAATACACAACAAACACACGCATTTGTATTGAACATAAGTTTAATATGCTGTCATGGTAGAGTTTTATACAGCAGTAATTTCTAGGTTCATATGAATAACACTCATTTTATCAATATACAACAGGAATTAAACTTCCAGTATACAGCATTTACATGGTCATGCTGTCATGCCAAGTAAATTTTATATTCAGTCTGCCTATAAAAATGTGTGTTAATAATAAAAAAACTACTTAATCTTTTCCATATGGTGTAGAATCATGTTCATACAGAAGGGTAGCAACATAGAGGCGTGAACAAGTTAGATGTAATATACCCTAATCGTGTCAGACATTTTCTCTGTCCTGGAGGTCAAAAGAGAAGAAATTGCTAAAGAACTGCAGTATGTTTCATATCAATTGATCAAACATCTAGGCTTTCCAACACATCGTAGTATGAGATACACGAGCTTTGCTGACATTCTCCTTTTTGTTTATGTTATTCTAGTATGTGACTACAAATATCTCCAAAAAAAAAAAAAAATCAATCACAACTCTCAAATTCAAGTTCCTTTAAGAATCAATTCCAATTACATCCTTTGCTAATCAAATCATAAAGAGTTTGATCAAGTGCAAAAGTTGACATTCTCCATTTTGTTTATGTTATCCTATTATGAAGGAATTTGCAAAAGCTACCTTTTCAGCACCTTCAAAATCCTCTAACGCCATATTGCCTGTTCTAGTCACCTCTGGAAAAGTGAACCACTGTAAAAATTAGCTGCTATTTTGCCTCTTTCTGTAAATCTCAACAACTTTCTAAATCTCAGACAATTCACCTTTTATACATTGGAAAAAAAAAAAAAAACCCCATTTATGTCAATTGAAGTTAACTATCCTGTTTTCAATACCTGATTAGACGTGAAACTAAAATGATCCAACATTTTAATTTAAAGCCACGCCAACCGCATAGCTCGTAATATATTAACCGGAACTATATCTTCTGTGATATCTCAATAAATTATTAGCTCCTCAACATCCTAATGGAAAAAAATCACACAAAAAAAATAAAAAAACAAAAATGAACAAACAAAACTTCTAAGGAAGTCAGACAGTTGCTTGTAAAAATAGGAGATAGAGCCAATTTACTTTAAATAAAATCGTCAAGGTTTCACTTGTTTAAAAATGATCAAATTAAATTGCTTGGGAATTTTAAACAAAATTATTCAAAATTGTACATATTTCAAAACATTACAAAGTAATAACGTACATTTTCTAAGATGACATAAAATCGTTGTAGTTATTATTTCTCACACATCATCAGTACTAGTTGAAATTTAGAACATAAAGGCCGAAATTTTACAATTCTTCATCGTGTTGTGAGAACTCTCCCCCTAGTTCCGGCCAAATGAATGAACTCAAAATGTTTTAGATATTTCCACAAGCAGTTAGCACTCTGGGCACTAATCACAATCCGTAAAATCGAAGCAATAATGTAATACCATCAAACTCAAGAGTTGAATTAAATCTGAAATTTTTTCTTATAGTCAAGATTCAGTTTTAATTTAGCATAAATAGAAACAGGAAATAAGATAAATCGCGTGGATCAAAATAAATGATAACCTCAAACATCCTCACAGAATGAACCGCGATACCTTCACTTTAGGTCAGAAATTGGAAATATTGGCGTATAATTAGGGTTCTTGGTTTGATTTTGAAAAGTAATATGGAGGGAAGGAAGAGCAAAAGAACCTGAAAAGCGCTACCAAAAACAGGTAGAGGCCGCAGGGATCCTCTTAACACGATTTTAGTATAAGAACAAAAATGTAAAAAATAAAGGGAATTTATGACACGACTTTGTTTTAAAAAATAACAAATTACATACAGTTTCACTACATGTACAATCTGATTGACATTGTTTGAGATGACTAACATTTTTTTCCTTGATTTTAATAACACTTAAAATAATTAATGACACAAATTTCATAATTAATGACACAAATTTTGACAATACGCACAATATCAACAAAGATATCATAAAAAAAGTACAAATAGCACAATTCAATTACATAATGCTACTCATATTAATTCAATAACATTTTCTACTCAATCATTCTCAAAATATCATGCATGGTAAATAATGTTGTGCAATACTTTGCATCAAAAGTAGCCAAAAAATTATGAATTTATAACAAAGAAAATATTATACTAAAATACTCCTCCCCTATTTGAGCCCCATTAATGGGCCAAAATGGAATTACGAAATATTATTCTATTGAAGTGTGTGTGGTTAAAAATAAGAAAAAAAATTTATGTTTGCATGTAAAATTATTTTATGGGAGAATGTGATTGAAATAACTTTTGAAAAATAAGAGTACATTTGATATGCTATTTTCAAATTGTTTTCAGTTTTCAATTTTGTAAATACTGAAAGCACGTTCAGTCTGATTTTTTTTAAAACAAAAAATTAGTATTTTCAATGATGTTAAGTCTTATAATATAAAATTCAAAACGCATTTTGACATGTTAAGTATTTTCAGTGAAAATTCTGAACACACTAAAAATGTGGAAAACAAGCATTTTAATAAAATTTTATTTAAATAAAATTTAAAAGATTAAAAACTTAAAAAATAAAATTCTAAATTCTTAAAAATAAAATTTTTAAACTTTTAAAAAATAAAATTGATAAATTCTAAAAAAAATTGAAAAAAATCTGAAAAAAAAAAATAAAATTATAAAATTATAAAAAAATGTAAAAAATAAAAATTATAAAAAATAAAAAATAGTTCAAATACTTAATGATTATTTACATAAAAATTCTAAAAAAATATTTAAATGAACACAAAGAAAAATATCCCAAGTTCACGTCTTCAGTATTTATTTTTATTTCCTATATGTTGAACCCAATATATTATTTGTTTTATTTTACTTTTATATTTAGAAAAATATTTTAGAATTCATCAACTTTAAAATGTATTTATTACTTGATAATATATTAACATAAAATTATTCTATTCTTTCTGAATATAAATTTCATAAAATAAAGTGTAATAAAATAATTTTTCAAAATTTCAAACAAAACGTATTTTCTAATTTTCTGTTTTGAGAAATAATTTTTCTGAAATGACAAATCAAATGCGTTTTTGGCAATTTTAAAACATATTCTCAAAACATAAAAACTGAAAATAAATTCAAAACTCAAAATTGAAACACAAATCAAACACATCCCGAGTTTTTTGGGAAAATGCGAGTCAAACATAGGCTCGACAAGCATTAGTTCAAAACGAGGTAATCCAATAGCACATTGCAGTACGATTACCTTATTACTATTTTATTTCAAGTCATAAGCATTGTCTTTAGCATCCCGTCCTCGCAATTATTGGAACTACTTTGGACATGGCCAACCCCCATGCCTGAGAATGAATTCACCTCTTATAGCTGACAATTGGTTACTAGCAATTAGCACTTCATGCAAGTAAGTTATAGCCTATAATTCAAATCAACTATGAGTTAGCTCATCTTGCTAGATCTCGATCTTTTAGACATGCATCATATAGGACATGAGGGGCATAATAACTAGACGTTATCATCATCTTCCTCCGACTTCTCTGCGAAATATGTTCAAGGTTTAAATTGAAAATATGACAACTAAACACGAGGTTGTGCTCATTGTGCAACTTAACCCAATACTTTATGACACAAGCAGATGAAATCATTTTTCTAAAAGAAAAACATACGGCACATGCTCTGTAAAGATGTTTAAATATAAGATTTGATGAAAGCAATATAATTATTCATGGGACTTATGTGCTAAAGAAAAATAACAAGAATTCGCAACTATAGATTGAAATTTGAAAAATTCCATATACAAATATAGATTTGGATAAATTGTGCAAACAAAATTGTCGAAAACACAACTAAAGCATCCAAAAATGTATTTATTTTAATGAAATATGTTGTCTGTTACGGTAATGAAATTACATCTTATGCTCGACCTCCATAAAAAATGAAAATCCAATACTAGTCTAATATATTTAAATAAATTTATTTATAATCTTATGGAGGTCAAAAAGGCAAATACACATTTTTTTAAAAAGAAAATTATTTAAATAAGGCAGGACAGAATTTAGCTCCTATTTGGCACTCATTTTAACTAGTTTTTTTTTTTTTTTTGGACTGAACTCATTTTTCTCAGGACAACACGTAGCCCAGTCACTGACATGTGTCAGAATGCAAATTCATTGAAAATATTTCCGTTACATATTTGTGCCGATTTTGCCCTCATATTGGCTGGGAGAATTTACACAAAACCTCTCATCCATTTTAACCTATCTGATGGAAGAAAGGGAACACACAGATGCGCCGCTAGAGAAAAATTCACTGAACCATTCCAAAGAAAAAAAATCAGAAAAAGTAGGAATCCAGTAGAACAATGCCAGAGGCCTTTGTTATCGGCGAAGACACGGCAGTGTTTCAACCAGAAACCCTTCATCTGTCCGTCGAGAAATCAATTTTAACACGTCATCTCTGTTGACGAGTTCAAATCGGAGCTTCATGAGCCTACACATCCACCGGCTTGCACGAATATTGTCACCGTCTATGATGGAAAATGACAGCTCCCGGTGGCACTGTTACCCCGAACACACGGTAAGACATTCTTAATTCCGGATTTCCCGGCTACCACACTGTGTGTATATTTTCTTCAAATTTTCCCTAAATGGAAACAGAGTGCACACGATGCTTCGAATTGCTTCTTCGTGCTGTAAGTTTTTGCCATACCATGGTTTGGCACTTCCTCCTTGCAGCTTAGGATGAAAAACCATTTTACATCATGGTTTTTTCGTTTCTACCACGCGTAATTCTTAAACCCATTTTTCCCTTGCAGTGGTACACAAGTGAGCTCAGATCCCTTCAATTGTGCATCTTCCAGCCCTCAAGAGCCCCAGCCCGTGGCGTGTAAGTCCGCAAAATGGAATCCGTTAGAACACAAAGTCTTCATCAACACTTGTGAAATTGTCATAGTTGAAGGCCACCGACGAGGTAAATGCTTTTCCCCGAACGGATGGCATCGTATAGCAGAAATGTTCAACGCCTCGATGGGAAAGAACTAGACTGTATCGCAAATGAAAAACTATTGGAAGAAACTACGAACGGAACACAAACACCTCTTCGAGTTGAAGCGATGCACTGGAATTGAGTATCACTCGGGCACCAGAAGAATTCACGCTCTGGACCATTGGTGGAAAGCAAAAATTAAGGTACTGGATTTTTTCGCCTCAATTTGCGCCAAAACATTCCTGAACTAAATTAAATCAAAAAATGTGAACGGGACACTATCCAATTAGTAAGCTAGTGATAACTTTTTACATGTTCAGTTGCTGTTGTTTGAGATGCTAATTGTGGTTGGTGATTCTGTTGGCTGTGTTGGTATTGGTGGTTTTCATGATTAAACATGATGAATGTCATAAAAATGCATCTTACAATTACTTGATATGGTTAGAATATGAGTACCAGTTGAACCACGGCTTCTTAAAAGTCCTAACAGTACTTACAATGTCTAAGGTTCAATTCCACATTAGATTATATGGTGAATTATGGAAAATTGAAAGTCGAGAAATTAATACATCTTACCCAATCCCGTACAGGTTTGTAAGTCAGTTGTGTCTTACGAATTTTGAAGCAAATTAAGGAATGCTATTGCATCCCCATATTTTCATGATTCATTGCTATTTTATGATGATGAATGTATTAGTTTGCTTGCCTTTCCATTCATTCTTCATCCCCACAACCCACTGGTGTGATACACATTAATGCAGAATGTGAGTATATATTTTATAGTCAAATGCAATTTATTATTTACCTCGTCTACGCAGGAGAACCCAAAGTATGCGAAGTACAAGAACTTTGACTGTAGTGAGATATATGACACATATAGGGCATTGTTCAGTGACTCGACGAAGTATGCGTTGTCCCCAACGAAGCTGTCGCAGCTTGATTTTGACTTGGGCACAGATAGCAAAAGAGAGTACGACGGTGACAAGTTGCACATTAATGCAAAGGCAACCGATTCCAGTGGCAGCCCAGCCAAAGATGGAGCTAACTCCTCCATGAATATATCCGGAAACCGTAGTGGGGATAAAAGAAAATGCAAACACAGGAAGGTGAAAGGAAAGAAGAAAATGTACGGTGCCCAAGAGGTTTCAACTTCACTTAAGCAACTGGTTAGTGTTGGAACGGATCTTGTCTCAATTGCGAGATCGCATCAGAAGGGAAGAACGTCAGTGGGCGAGTGTGTCGACAAATTTTTGTTGTTTGCGCATGTGTAGGAAGGTGATGTGCTCTACCTCTTTGCCCTGTGGTTCCTACGAGGCAAAAAAAATCGTAATTCCTATTGTGCTGCCAAGATACCTTATTTGCGATTTACGTTCATAGAGTACTATTTCGAGCGGGACAATCTGTCGCTTCCGCGTAAGAGGTGAGCGCTCCGTTTGCTGGTTTGCGCTATGGTATAATGTTTTTTCCCTTTTATTCGCACGGTTTTAAGTGCACTGGACCTTCATTTGAGTTTTTTGTATCTTTTTCTTGACGTTGGGAAGTAACTTCGAATCTTTGTTGTAATATCTATGTTCAATTATTTCCATTTCTTTTTTGACATGGCTGATGTTCATAAATAGTTACTCAAGTAGCCACAAGTACATAACTGTGACATTTCAATATTTTTTTCAAATTTGATATTAATACTTCCACTTTCGTTCCCTAAGTAGTGAATCAAAACAATAAAGCATGGAATGTAGGGACTATATAAATAACAAATGATTGACATTTCAACATCTTTTTTGCTTCAAATTATTACTCCCACGTTGATTCTATAAATAACAAATGCAAACACATGGCATTATTTCATGACTGCCTACATAGAGTAGTATCAAATCTAATACTCTTGAATCCTACAAGCTTATTCTTAAGGCCTTCAATTCGGGAAAATTTTTCGAAACGAATATTTGACATCGCTACGTAACGTAAACAAGTTCAAAGAGATGTTAGACAATTCAAATGTGTACCATCTTCAGAAACAGACTGCAACGTTGAATCGATGTTTGATTTCGATACGGATTTTGATGAAGATTTGATGCAGCAGTTGGAGGAGGACGTTAACACGTGGATTCAATATTGTAGAATAACTGTTGAATTATTCGCAAATACTTGGCACCGAATAGAGCACGTTGATATTTATTCCTGACAAAGTGATGTGGCCACATTTTTATGCTACAAAATATGCATGTTTATCCACAAACGTGTTTTCAGGAATTTAGGATGTATCCTCCGATGTTTATGTACTTTTCGCACATCCTCCGCGATGGTACATAATTTCTACCAGCGCGACCATTGACATATATAAACAAGTGGGAATTTTTTTGTGTATAATAGCACACGAAAAATGACATAAGTAAGTGCAAACACTGTTTGATCATTCGTTGCATACCATTTGCCATTACTTTAAGACGGTCCTGCGTGCATGCATAGCTTTCGTGGAAAACATGATTAAACCAGATTTGAGTACAACGAAGGTGTAGATTACCATCATCCGCATGTAGAAATGGAACTAAATTCCAGGTTATGTTCGTAATCTAACTGATGGTTCAACAATTACAGTGCTTACAAAACGAACTGTGTTGATATGATAGTAAAATGACATGATTGCATTTTTGTGATCGACGGAATGCATGTCAGAGTTGTGCTGCCACGAAATGTAAGAGAGAATTAAGTTGGAAAAAAGGGGATTCCGACCCAGAATGTACTGGCCATCTGTGATATCAATCTTTGTTTCACGTTCGTGCTACCGGGAACCACAGGAAACACCCACGACAGTCGTATATTGACATGAGTTGTACATAGTCCGAAAATCAATTTTTCATAACCCCCGAACACGAAATATTACCCAGTTAACTCTGAGTTTGCACATAGGCCTAGGTATATGGCTCCATATAAAGGTTTTGATATTATTTATCATTTTCAAGAATTTGACAACACAAGGGAAGGACATCGCCGTCGGTTTCGAAATGCACGGGAGTGATTTAATTTACATCACTCCTCATGTCGTAACATTATTGAGTGTACATTAGTTATTTGGAAACAAAGATGGAAGATCATTGATCGAATGCTTACTTACAATATGAGAATGCAAATAAATGTGGTCGTGGCCATAATAGGTATACATAACTTCCTGAGGAGAAACAGTCAGCTGAATGAGGGTTTTCGTAGAACCGAAGAAGTAGATGAAGACGAAGTCGAGATAGATCTACTTGATGGAGAAGACGAAATTGCCACCAAGCTAGATGCAATAGTTTAAGAGGACATGCCATGGCAGCAACTACGCGATTACACAGCTCAGGCGTTACGTTAGTAGTTATAGAATGCACCCAAATTTGAAACGTATATTCAATGTATTCGTGTTTTTTCCTTTACATGCTGAAGTTTGAGAAATAATTTATATTTTTCCATGAATTGCTTTAAATTGTCCACAACAGATTTCTTGGTTGAATTGATCATTTTATGACTTTTCAAAATAATTCCTTGTAGCACTAATATCAATTTATTTGCACGTGCTACCAACCTACCACCAATATGAAAACAATTCCACCTACCACTTGAATTTTGAAGGGCAATAATGGGAAGTCAAATAATGGTGAATGATGAAGGTCAAATCAGGCGTATGACATGAGAAATTGTCAGATGGAATTTGAAGGTTAAGGTACCTAGGGCCCACAAATGTTGAAAATTGAACGGGAAAAAAATGGATGAGAATGGATGCCAAACATAAGCTTAATGTTTTCCAAAATTGGGCCCGACAATGAAAATTTATTTTATGTACAGTAAATGTTTCCAAGACTATATTTGGAAAAATGTTATTTTTAAAAGGACCAAATTTAAAAAAAAAAAATTTAAAAAGTGGAGTGAAAGAGGATTTATAAGGTTCTATTTGAAGATTTATGTTTTTCCCCCCTTATTTTGTTAAGTAACTAAAGTATAGGGACCAAGGGTGAAAATTAAATAAAAAACCCATTTCATCTTCCTCAATTAATTAATTAATTATATATACACCCCCACTTCCCCTACCACACACACGAATTAGATCTCCTAAACACGGTGCTTAGTTTATATATATGTGTGTGTGTGTGTGTGGAAAAAGAGAAACTTTAGCATTAGACCACACATAAAATACATGGAATAAAACTTGAACATTCTCTTTATTTCTCCTTAATTGGTGAATGAATGTCAATGTTTTTTTCTTCTAGGACACAATGGAATTAACTTTTCATTTCCTCCAAATCATTCATATCCATTTCCATTATATAAATTTATGTACAATTTTACATACGGAGGTACACACTTTGAACAAGAAGAATTTTCAAAAGTAAGAAAAAAAAGAGAGACAGATTTCTTAAGCAATTCATGCTGTCGGGAAACAACATTCACCGTCCAACTTCGTCCATTCAAAAGTTTCAAACTAAGGTAGGTAAAGGTGCACGTGATTATTTCGTTTTCAAGTAATGAATTTTGGTTAAAGTGTGAACGAATTGGTGCCTTCAGATGCAGTGCTTCGACACTACTGTAATGGGAATGATCATTCACCGGCTCTACGTGTTATGATAATTCTATAAAATTTGGATTTGTCCGAAATCCATCTAGGTGCGATGATATGAAATTATAGTTTTAATTTTCTAATTTGATAACGAAATGCATCGATAATTAAGTTTCAACTTGTGGGTTAACTCCCTTCTTACACGTTTATTTGATTTATTTGGAGTATGGATAATGGTAGATGGTGGTACAGAGTTCTATGGAGAAGCCGAATGACTTAAAGTTATTATTTGAGTATGAAAAAAATAGTTACGTGTTCCAAATAATCAGATTTCAATGAGCATCTTTTGTGGAACTACTTTAAGAAACATTTCGTGAATTAGTTATGTTTAATAGAAATTAATAAAAAAGTTTCCCGTTTCTCACATAAAAGTTAACGATAAATTCATTGCTGTTGTTTCTTTATTTTCCTAACTTTTGTCTTTAACGTCAAAGATTTGTAGCTTATTCGTTACTTCAAATTTTTGAATGAAATCCAGCGGGCTTTGATAGCCTCATGGATTAGCTACTACATAAACTTGAAACCATGTCAATCCGATGTATGTAGAATTTGATATCTCACTTTAAGTAAACTGCGCTGGTTTTTCTCCCAAAACGAATCGTTGGTGGGTTTGAAAAATATTTTAGTGCTTCATATGTTGTCAACTGAAGCTAATTTTTTGATATATTATATTATAGGAAGTTTCCTACTTTTTCTTAAAATTTCATGAAATTTTGAGATCGATAATTATACAAATGAAGTTTGTTTTAACACTTGCCGCACAAAATAGAAAAACATAACAAATTGTTTCTTACTTACTGCTAAATATGGTGCATGCTACCGTTCACATTAATTATGAGTATATGCATGGAAAATTGAATTTTTTTTTTATTTGGTATCATTTCCCACCTCACCTCTTCCAAGAGATCTTTTATACAAAATCTTCCTACGATTAATAGATGTAACATCTATACAATAGGTGCCTAAAAGGTCAAGTTATTAATCTACTTTTTAGAGGTCAAACCTAGACTCTAGGGTAACCACTTTTTAGAAAATATTAAATGTCAATAAGCCTATGACTGATGGATTGACGCCTAGGAGGCGACACCTCGACTATTAGGATGAGGTCGCATGTCTCTTGATCCAACTGTGACAACTTCTTTTCTTCTATTATAAAACTCGTATTTAGTATCATTTGAAGGTAATGCAATTTCATACACTCAAGTAGGGATGGTAATGGGGTAGGTCAGGATCAGGGCAACTGCATCCGCCCTGACTTGGTAATTTTGTGCTCCGCCCGTCCCCATACTTGTTTAAAGTGGGACAGGGCGAGGTTCGAGGCTGGGTGGGGCACAGCCCCGTTTACTGCTAGTTTAACCTTTTTTTTTCTTCTTTCCTGATTTTTTAATGCTCACTATGGGAAATGTTAAAGCTATTTTGAAATTTCTTCTACCACAGTCTGGTCATGTTAAGTATCACTTGGTTGCCTTTGGTTAGATATTTTCATTTTTATTCTTCACTTGTATCTTTCTTTCCTTATAGCGTTAAATTCTCTCTTAAATTCTAGCATTGATATACCTTTTTATAATCTAATTCACACTTCTGTGATAATTGTAAGGTCCCAAAACAACAGATACCAGAGGATTGAAGATCACAAAGAATAATATAGGTGCAGAATTATAAAAACAACACTTGAACACGCGATTTTTCACCCCCCAGGGTCCGGATGTTCAGTCATAAGGACCTAATCACCCGTTGAGCATCCACAATGGATATAACTCTAGATCCACTAAGTATCAAACAAGAATATTACAAATATTCGAAGAAAACTTTGGTTTCTTCGTATTACTCTCGCCTCAACAATATAGATGCTGTAATCACAAATCCAACACCTAATCTATACACACTTTATACATATTACACAAAGAATGGATTTACAGAACCACTAAGATCGATTACAGTCCAAGAACATGAAGAACCCTAATTAACACTCAGAGATAAGGGAGAACAGGGAGACGAAGAGAGAGATTAGAAGAGTCTCGAATACCCAGTACATCAAAAGTCAAGTTAATCAAATAAGGTGAACATTTGCAATCCAAGGGCAGATAGTCAGCCATGTGTAGGCTGATTAATGATCATCAAAAGAGGCCAGCAACCCGAAATTACTTAAAGGTCCAATGCAATAAGTAAACGGTCCAGCCCAAAAGTATAGTAAGGCAGCCCATTTCAATTAACAATCTCCACCTTGCTGAACTATACTATGACTACTTTAATAGATCTAGAATAGGCTATACTTCTTTGCTTCATATGCTCCAAAAAACTTGCAAAAAGAAAACACACAATTAGTTCGATTTTATTCAAATAATATAGCTTGAAGTTCTAATTATCACATCAAATGATATTCAAAATCTTCAAGCAATCTCTAAATTTATTTAGAGGCAATACCTTTGTCCCCATATCTGAAGGATTGTATTCTGTTGAAATTTTAACCAAACTGATCAAACCCTTTTCAGCTATATTTCTTACAAAATGAAATTTAATATCTATGTGTTTCGTTCTATCATGATAAACATGATTTTTACTAAGATGAATAGCCTTTGGTTATCAGTATATATAGATCAACAAAATCATTAGCAAAACCAATTTCATTTAGTAAGCCTTTCAGCCACATACTTTCTTTCACATCATCACATACAACAATGTACTCGGCTTCAGTTGAGGATAAAGTAACCAATTTTTGTAGTTGTGACTTTCAACTAATACATCCATCACACAAAGTGAAAATATAAGAAGATGTGGATCTTCTATTGTCTAAGTCACCAGCAAAATCTGAATCAGTGTAACCCTTTAACTTTATACCTTCTTTGTTCCTTTTAAATTCTAAACCTAATTCAGATGAACCTTTTAAGTATCTTAGCATCCATTTTACAGCTAACCAATGAGTTTCACCCGGATTAGACATAAATCTGCTTAAGACACTAATACCATGAGCAAAATCAGGTATGGTGTAGACCGTCAGGTACATAATAGAGCCTATAGTATTAGCATAAGGAACATTTTGCATTCTACAAAATTCATCTTCAGTTTTAGGTGATTGATCACTAGTCAATTTAAAATGATTGGCAATAGGTAAAGAGACAGGTTTACACTCAAGTATAGAAAATTTTTCAACTATTTTCTTCACATAGGAACATTGTTTCAACAACAAAATGCAATTATTTATATCCTTAGTTATTTCCATTCCAAGTATTCTTTTAGCTTCATCCAAATCTTTCATTTCAAATTCAGCTTTCAACTTGGATTTAATAAAATCAATTTCAGATCTATCATGGCATGCAAGTAACATATCATCCACATATAAGAGCAAATAGATAGATCCAGGTCCACCTAGTCCTTTGAAGAGTTCATATTCAAAACAATTAACAGCATCATCAAAAGACACAGGTTCTGAATTCACAGAGTCAAGAGCAGAAAATAAGGTAACAAAATCATCATTGTTGAATCTAGTTGAAGGTCTTATTTCTCTCATTTCTCTATCTCTAGTTAACTGGTAATTACTGAGAGTAGATTCAACGGATTCAAGCTCAGTTTCAAATTCAATTGGATCAGGAAGAAGGTCAGTTTGAGTAGACTCTACCTCAATAAAATCATCTTAAACAACAGCATTTTCAGATTCATTTTTCAGAACGATTTTCTTAACAGATGTAGATTCAGGAGCTTTTTGATTTGATGATTCATAACAAGCCATATCATCTTCATTAAAAATGACATTTCTACTAATAATGACTCTAAAACCATCTTGGCACTTGACCCACAGTCTGTACCCTTTAACATCTTCCCCATATCCCAAAAAAATACATTTTTGTGATCTTGGTTCAAGTTTACCTTCACTTTGATGTGAGTAAGCAGTGCAACAAAAAACTTTTAATCTAGTATAATCAGGAATTTTACCAGACCACGGTTTTTCAGGGACTTGAAAATCAATGGCACTCGAAGGACTTCTATTTAAAATAGGTTGCAGTTTTTAGGGCTTCCCCCCAAAAAAACTTAGGAAGACCAGAACTGTAAAGCATACATCTCACTTTTTCTAAAAGGTGTCTATTCATTCTCTCAGCAACTCCATTTTGTTGAGGTGTGTATGTTACAGTTCTATGTTTTAAAATTCCAGTTTCTTTACAAAATGAATCAAATTCTGAGTTACAAAGCTCAAGACCATTATCAGTCCTTAGTGCTTTGATTTTCTTTCTTGTTTCGTTCTCAATCAACAGTTTCCATTGTTTAAAAACTTTAAAAGTATNACAGAAATGTCCAGATTTTTCTTGAAAAATCATCAACTATAAGTAAATAAAATCTAAATCCACTTAGAGTGTTTACAGATGCTGTACCCCAAAGGTCAGCATGTAGATAATTCAAAATTGAAGAGGATTTATGTGTTCCAATTTTAAAAGGTAACATTTTCTGTTTTCTCAAAATACAATTTTCACAAAAATCTAACTGTTTGATTTCATCTTTACCAAAACAACCAAGTTTATTTAAAATGCTAAGTCCCTTTTCAGAATATGACCAAGTCTTAAGTCTTAAGAGATCCTTTTGAATCATTATAATAAATCTGTCATCCAATTGACCCAAAGAAATCAAATTTCTCTTAAGCTTAGGAACATATCTACAGTTATCAAGTTCAAGTATGTAGTTGTTCATAGATAGCTTGATCTTTCCAATTCTCTTTATTAGACAACTCATGTCATTACCCATTTCGATTTGTCCTTCACTAAGTTCAACAAATTCATAAAAATATTTTTTGTTGAGACACATATGGAAAGTGCACTCAGAATCAAGGACTCATTCTTTTGGATCTCTTTTAGTAGTACTCACAAGGACAACTCCTTGAATATCAGGGTCATTCTTGCAAACCAAGGCTGCAGAACCTTCATGGTTATTCTTATCCTTCATAGCAGAGATTTTCTTAAAACAATCTTGGATTAAATGGCATGTCTTTCCACAGTAATAACACATCCTGATTTGATTCTTGGATTTCACATGATTTTTGTTCTTTTCCTTGAATCTGAAATTCTATGACTTAGCTTTCCTTCAAGGATTGAAATTAAAAGTAGGCTGCTTCTTATTAGGATTCCAATTCTCCTTTATGTACAACCCTTCCCCATATTTAGGATCTTTAGATTCAACTTTCGGCTCAAGTTCTTTATTTCTTAAGGCTGAAGTAACAATATCAACAGTGAGATCATGGCCCCATGTTCTAAAGCAGTTCTGATGTCTTTATATTTATCACTAAGAGAGTTTAAAAGAGCAACAACTTGTTGATCATCAGAAAGTTCCTCATCACAGTTTTCTAAATCCTGAATTAATTTTGTGAATCTGTCAAGGTTATCTTCCAAATCAGATGAGGGGTCAAATCTAAAATTGTAGAATAGCCTCAGGAGATAACACTTATTAGGCATAGTCTTTGTTAGATAAAGAGATTCCAATTTGGTCCATAAGGCTTGTGCAGAGGTAGTTTCACCAACCTTTCTAATCACATTATCAGACAAATGCAAGAAAACGGAACTCCATCCAGTATCATCAAGTTCATGCCTTCTATAGGCACTGTTTCTGTAGCCCATTGACCATTAAGGGCTGCTACACACCTTTGCTGAAGTAAAACAACCCTAATCTTCTGGTGCCAGAGACTAAAGTCTCCAGTACCATTCCATGTCTCAAGTTCAAACTTATGTGTAGTAGACATGATGACAGATAATATTCACAATTGCAATTATACAATACACAGAGTATAATGATTCAGACAATATACACAATTGATCAAGATAAGTGAATAACAGAGATAGCAAGATAATCACAAGTATATGCACTTATCAATGCAATTCACAAATCAGTCAATTACAATTTAGAAAATAGTATAGTTACAGTTTTGAACAAGGTTTAAGGGGTGACAACCCTTTGAACCCATTGCTCCCTCAGATACCCAGACCTTCGCAGGAGGTTTTGGATAAAGAAAAGCAATGGAGAATTGCTTACCTTAATAACCAGGTTAAAAAACTGAATAATGCTATGAGAAATTAAAGAGGGGGTTTTAAAGATAATACCAGATTCTGAAACCTCAATGTTTCAGAGTGAAGAAAGCAATGAAGAAATATCAGACTCACTCCAATAGTTCTAGTTTGAATGCAGAACAGCAACGAGTCACCAAGACTTAGTGGAAACCAGCAGTGAGTTACAGACTCAATCAAGAATTGGAGTGAGTTAATCCAACTCACCAGACTCAGCACAATTCAGGAACCAGAATCACTAAGACTCAGTAAAAAAAACACAAGATTAACTAGGAGTTACAACAAGTTAAGGCGAGTGAGCATGAAAAATAATTTTTCCTCACAAAGAACCACCCGACTACCTAAGAACCCAGATCTGCTTCTAGAAACCCAAAGAACCAAGAACCCTAACCCAAAGACGAAGCTCTGATACCACTTGTAAGGTCCCAAAACAACAGATACCAGAGGATCGAAGATCACAAAGAACAATATAAGTGCAGAATTATAAAAACAACATTTGAACACGCGATTTTTCACCCCGTAGGGTCCGGATGTTCAGTCACAAGGAACTAATCACCCGTTGAGCATCCACAAAGGATATATCTCTAGATCCACTAAGTATCAAACAAGAATATTACAAATGTTCGAAGAAACTTTGGTTTCTTCGTATTACTCTCGCCTCAACAATAGAGACGCTGTAATCACAAATCCAACACCTAATGTATACACACTTTATACAAATTACAAAAAGAATGGATTTACAGAATCACTAAGATCGATTACAGCACAAGCACATGAAGAACCCTAATTAACACTCGGAGAGAATGGAGAACAGAGAGACGAAGAGAGAGATTAGAAGAGTCTCGAATACCCAGTACATCAAAAGTCAAGTTAATCAAATAAGGTGAACAGTTGCAATCCAAGGGCAGATAGTCAACCACGTGTAGGCTAATTAATGATCATCAAATGAGGCCAGCAACCCGGAATTACTTAAAGGCCAATGCAACAAGTAAACGGCCCAGCCCAAAAGTATAGTGAGGCGGCCCATTTCAATTAACAATAATGATATTGACATATTGTTGGTCAGCTAATTTTCTAGGCCAAATCATGAAGTTTTAACTATTTAAATGAATGAGAGGCTTGAATTTTGGAAATACCGATTGTTTGATGTTTGGTCGTACTTTCACTTTGTCGTCGCCTCTCTAAAATTCTCAATCTCATTATAAATGAATTATGAATGAATAAACGTGCCTAATGCCTTGGGTCATTTTTGGTCTTCTTTTGGACAAAATTTGGGCTTGGGCTAAATGAGCCATTTTGGGATCAATGGGATGAGTCTGGGTTGCTGCACCTGGGAGTGGGATATATTTTTCATATTTTTTATTAATTGAATTGTAAATGGGGTGGGGTCATGGGTGAGGTAACATATTTCCCATACCTGTCCCGTACCCGCCTCGGGTCAACATTCTTTGACCTATACCCGCCTCGAGTACCCGTTTTAGAGGGTAATACCCATCTTATTCGGGATGGGGCCTAGCGGGTATCGAGTATAATGAGTTTTTTTGCCATCCCTACGCTCAAGCCATAACTTTGCTCCTTCACATTATTCTCTCTACTTGCATACTTTTGGATTTGGACCTTTTATATTGTGGCTCACGTCTTTAGTATTCCCCACATCCAAATACTTAATCACAAATAGATTAATTTGATAGTGGGAGTGCTCGCGAACGTCTTTCCCCCACCAGAGAAGATCGTGTGCTTGAACGATTTATCCATTTCTGCAGAAAGAGACTATGTGCACGTGAAGGAAACCGGGATTTGTTGGCCACGTCATCCCTACAATCTTCAAAGCTATAGACTCACTGGTCAAAGACGGTCACAAACTGCCAGCTTACATTTCACCTAAACGTGTGGACAAGTGTTAAGTGTTTGTGTGCCATCAAAGCATATATCAAAGAAACATGCTACACGTACCAACCACCGGATTGAGATATTGAAATTATATGGCACAATATAAAATATTTGATAAA
>CAIGRN010081315.1:0-17753 GCA_903798345.1 Fraxinus anomala
CTCTCTTCGACGAGGATTTCCATGGCTTTGAGACAAAGGGTTTTGACTTCAGATTCCGTGAGTGGCTCGCACCTTTTCAGTTGCTCTATCTGCCTGTCCAGGTCTGACATCTTCACAGATTCGAACTCTAAAACCCCTCCGATATTTGAGAAACTGAATAGTGATTCAGGAACAGTAGATTGTTATCTTTCTCTTCCCATTTGGATGTAAATTTTGTACTTCAAAACCCCTGGTAATTTTTCATTTAGCTGTGTTGTTGTTCACTTCTTTTTTGGTGGGCCTTCTTTTCTTCCTCTGTCTCTCTGGGACGCCGATGGGGGATTTGTTCGCGCTGTTGCAGCTTTATATTTTGATTAGACCCACTTGGTTGTTTAAAATGGGTCAAAAGGCTAGGTGGACCGTGGAGTACAGGATCCAAATATCTTTTAAGCCCAAACAATGTTTGTGTAGCTTAAAAGGTTGAAAAAAATTTAAGGGATGATTTCATAACTAAGAGTTTTAGTTTTACCAATTTTAAACTTAAAAGATTAAATTTCTCTTAAATTTAAAATTTCAAATCTCAAAGTTTTTTTAATTTTATTTATAAAATAATTAATTAAACATATATTTTATTCATTAAATATATTAAATTCACAATTCCATATAATTTGGTCACATATTATTAATTGATCACAAATCATAATTTTTATATGTCACAAATTATTTTACGGTCACAATTCAAAAATTTTATAAGTCACAATTTGTTCATCGATCACAAATCTATCAAATTAATAATCACATATTATTTATTGGTTACAAATTACAAATTTTATATGTCACAACTTATTTTATGATCACAAAATATCAAATTAATTGATCGCAAATTATATTTAGGTCACAATTTATCAAATTATTTGTCACAAATTAATAATTTTTAGGTCACACGGTAGTTTATTGGTCACAATTTATCTATTTCATTGATCACATATTGTTTATTGGTCACAATCAACCAAATCATTTGTGATCACCACCAACACAACACCACCACCGACCACCATCACCACTCACCAGCACCACAGCCAACGTTATTAGTCACCACCACCAAAACTCAGTTTTAAAATAATCAGCATCACCACTGCACCATCATCGCACCCAACCATCGCGTACCACCACCGCACACATAGCACACCACCACCATCGTCGCCGCCATCCCCTCTATCTCCATCTACGCAACACCACAACTACCATCCCCACCAAAAATTCACAAAACCCGCCGCCACTACCACCACACACTAAACACCACCGAACCACCACCTCAAAATCACCACAAACATGCAGCAAAATCACTACAAAACCACGATATGTGTGTACAAGCAAAATCATTACAAAAATCGCCGGAGAAACCACCCGATTGAATGCCGCGATCTGTGACCCGGAAAAACCACTAGATTGAACGCCCCGCAGAGGCACAACACTGCATGAAGAGATACGACGCGGCATTGCTTGGAGCTGCGCATCAGTGAGCAGAGGCGCCGCGTTGCAACTATGCGAAGCGACGACTTCGCCTCTAATGTCGCGCCTCAACGCCGGAGGTGCCATGTCTCCGATGTTGTCCCTTAAATCCTCTGATGCCTCACCTCAACGTCGAAGAATAGAGAAGGGAGAGAAAAGCGTCGATGAGAGGTAGAGAGAATGAAAATTTAGGGATTGGGGAAATGAGGTGGGATAAATGGATAATGGAGGTAGGATTGCTTATAAATTAATTTAATTTTATAAAAGTATTATTAATATTAAATTTTCATCTAATTTTAGTATAAACAAACTTAAAATCTGATTTTTGAAAATATAACTTAAAATATCTGGTTCTATGTAATTTCCTCAAAATTTAATTAAAAGTCAACAATTAAGTTCAATAACAAATTTCATGGGACCCATAATTTTAAACTACACCGAACAAGAGTTTTCTTTTTCTTTTTTGAGCTGAATGTTAAGATAAAAAAGGGGGAGAAAGAAAGAAAAATGAAGAGGACTACTATGCAAATGGCTTGATCCGTGGCATGCCCCATCTCTAGTGTTTGGTATTACCATCACTTGCACTAATGCAATTCTATATATAGCCCCTGTTTGATACATATTTTAAAAGAAAAAATATATTTTAAATAATGATTTGATGAAAAATATGTGATTAAAAAAGAAAGAAAAGTTTTGAATTTGCGTGTAATATTATTTTATTGAAAATTGTGTGGTTGAAAAAAAATATGGTAAGAATGCATTTTTTTTAAGAATGTGGATCAAATATAGTAAATATTATTTAAAAATCAAACTCATAAATTCACAAGTTTCATTTGTCAAGCCCACTCTCGTTTCAAGCATACTCGTGCACAATTCACGTACTATAAAAAAATGCTCTATCAACAACTTAAACATGAGAACTCCATACAACAAATTGAATGAAACCCGACGAAAAAGAAGTGAACAATGGCCGAGGTCCTCACAAGAGGGGTTTATTTTTCTTAAAAGGTTCTGTCTTGACAATGCTCTTCCACTACATAACTTTTTGAGATCCTTTCAAAAAAACCACTTCGATCATATTTTCTATCATACTATAATTAGTTGACGTAGGGTAACCCAAAAATTACAACTCATCCCACTACGTTCCAATTCATGCTTATGCTTATATTTGTGAAAGCACGTCTAGAGTGGGGAACTCTGCGTATGTGTGTAAACTTCATTCCAGCAAGAAGCAAACATCATTTTCTTTTATATATTTGGTTAGAAATCTCTCACTTGGGAATCTGGGATGGCAATGGGACCGTTTAGACTTTCGGAGATCTCTTGGATGCGAGCTACGCACAGGGCAGGAATAATGTTGTCCTGTTTCCTACCCGCCCTCTTTTATTTATTCTTTATAAGAAAATTAGGGGGTGTTTGGTGGAAATTAAAATTAAATTTTTAGTAGATTTTGATAGAAATTTTTGAAATGTGTGATTGAAAAGTTGTGGGACCCATGAAATATATGATTAATATTGATTGTTTGATTTTAATTTAGATTAAAATTTGATTTTAATTTGTACCAAACAAGCTTTAATTATGATTCATATTTTTAAAAAAATTAAATTAAAATAAAAGTTATGCATTTTACCACCCCTACCTCTTGCCCAAAAAATTGAGACACGTGAAATTCACTCAAAGAAGATGAGTAAATAAATTTGTAGTTAGAAAGTAAATAAAAAATTTACAATGTATACTTTTAAATTGGTAAAGATTTTAATTCAGATTTTAATCTAAGTTAAAGTCGACAATAGTTTTTAACTACACATTTTATCAACTTTAATTAAAATTTATTAAAAATCTGATTTTAATCATCATCGAACGGGAGTGTATTTAACCAACTTAAAAAGCAGTATCAAACAAACAAGGATTATTAGTTTAGAAAGGAATATTAGCACTCACTCTCCAATTAGTACTACGACGTTAAAAGATTTGAAGTCTGCAATTGACGAATCATACTTGAACTTGATTATCGCTCTTCTTTGCCTTTAAATCTTTGATTCCTAATCAATAGTGTATTCGGAATTATTTTCTTCATATATAATGATGATTATTACCGTAATGCATGCCAGCAGAAACCACGAATAGGAGTAAGACGGACTATTCTTGGCGGTAATTGGCAAACTCAGCAATTTGCTCATTCATTCAACTAATCCAACTCGCGATTCCAATCATAAAGGTAATCAAATATTCCTCCTTTTATTTCATGTAATCGTAGTTTTCTTATAGCTAGTCAGTATATCAGTAATTCTGTGTTTTGACGATATAAATATATACGTGTAAATGAGCTAAAAAATTCCGAAGCAATTGTTCTTTTTGATTGACCTTTTTTTCTGATTTTTTTATGATTTTAACTCTCCTTTGATTGATTTTGCCGCTATGTTAAATTTTGATCTGTATCAAGTTTTTTTGTTTGGTAGAATTTCAGGTTTTACCATCTGAGATTTTTTTTTTTTAAAGTAATAACTTGTTAGTTAATACACAAAATAAGGCCGTTTCTTGCTTCGATTCAAGGTAAATCTCTCATTGCATCAATGTATATCCTTTTCAGTAATAAATCCATATGATCTATAACATGCCTAAACAAGGTCGTCTGTCAGTACGTATTGCTGATAGGATGATTGTGTTAGGAAAAGAATTTCGTAAGAACGCTTATTAAAAGTTAGTAATTTGCTAAAAATTCCACCGTCTTATTTTTCAGACCAATGGCTGCTTCCAGAGATCAGTGGGTGAGCGAATATAATGAAGCGGCAAAACTCGCTGAAGATATCACTAACATGATATCTGAAAGGAGTTCAGTTCCCGCAACAGGGCTAGAAACACAGCGACATTCAGCTGCAATACGGAGGAAAATTACCATACTCAGCACCAAACTTGATACCTTAGAGTCTCTTCTGTCAAAGCTTCCTGCAAAGCAGCCTCTGTAAGTTATCTTCATTGAGCTGGCCATTGGATAAGTATGTAGATGCACGACTTGCTATTATGTTAGAATAATCAAGCAGTTATCTAAATTTCACAGTAAATTTGATTGACATACTGGTCATTGTGGTAGTCTTTTGAGTGCTTCTTGAACCTGCATTTCTTATGCTTATTAAACCTGCTCTTTCTTATATATAGGACAGAGAGAGAAATGAATCGTCGCAAGGACATGATTGCGAATTTAAGATCAAAAGTAAGCCAGATGGCTTCAACAATGATTATGTCAAACTTCGCGAGTAGGGACAGCTTGCTTGAGCCAGAAAGTAAGCCGGTTGATGCTATGAGTAGAACAACAGGACTTGACGACTCTGGGTTTGTTGATCTTCAACGACAAATCATGAAAGGTTAGTTTCTGTGAAGATTTTAAACTTTATTTTCTTCTCCTTTTGAATCTTTTATGTAGGTGAAACTGTTGTGTATCATTCTTTGTTCACTTTCTATACAGAACAAGATGAGGCTCTTGAGAAATTGGAGGAGACAATTATCAGCACCAAACATATTGCTTTGACAGTCAATGAGGAGCTTGATCTGCATACAAGACTAATTGTGCGTGTTTGATTATAAATTTTCGCTAATCCGGTTTTATTATCTTCCAAAGTCACTGATTTTTGAGTTGTCTGTTTGATATATTCCGAACAGGATTGTTTGGACGAAGATGTTGATGCTACAGAGTCCCGACTACAGGTAATATTTCTAGTCTTATCATATTATCACATAACCTTATTGAGCTATTGCATACATTCTTGCTAAAAATCATTGAGTACCATAATCTGTCGCACAAATTTTCTATAAACTAATAGATATCTGAGGCAATAGCCTTCGAGCATTTTAATCTTCCTGCTTTGATGATAAAAATAATGCTCGATAGCAAAATTACGTGAAAGGATGATCATTGTTTAAAGTTCTTTGAACTTTGGATTGACTAATGTGACATCTTGATGATGTATCATTAATAAGAATGAGAGGACAGTACAAGGGATTCACTAGCATGCCCCCATCTTTGTGTGTTTTTCTAATTTTTCATTGATTTTTTTTTTTTTTATTTTTGGTTCGCTGGAGAAGTTAGTTTGGTTCATGTTGAAGAGTTCAGTTCATTCCTTGTAATGGAGGTTTTTTTTTTTTTTTTTTTTTTTTTTTTTTTATTTTTTTTTGTTTTTTTTTTTTTTCATTGTTTTTTTTTTTTTTTTTTTTTTTTGTGAATTTGATATACTTTCCCTTTTTGTTACCTCTGTCACGATAACAGCTAGTACAAAGGAAGCTTGCATTTCTGAATAAACGCGCTAAGGATGGCTGCTCGTGTTCGTGCCTACTCTCATCAGTTATTGCGATCATCATTTTGGTTGCTGGTGTACATACGCTGATCAAATATTCATGAATACTTGTGGGACTCGAGAGGCTCCTGCATCCCGGTCTTTTGCATGCCCTGAAGATATATACACAGCCTCTTGAAATGGCGATTAAGTTCATAAAAACTAACTGTCTATACCATTAATATGGTCTATATACATCAATAAAGTCAGCTTTATTGATCAAGTAGCAAGTTCCCTTGTAGTACTTTTCTTGTGAGGAGTATATAGTTTCACTTTCACATTCTGTAAATTCTGAATATCTTAAAAAAAAAAAAAAAAAAGGGTTGATCAATTTACCATATCCATGCAAAATACTGTTTACGATTTAAATTGTTATTTCACTAATCAAAGGATTTTCAAGTCATTATCCTAATCAAAGTGCAGTTTGCTTGCTTTTTACCAGATAATCCTCCATGCAGAAGGATCAAAAACCTTAGCAGACTTGTAGAGTTCAGCAAAAATCATGATTATAAATCAGTAATTACATTGTAACGCCGTCAGAACTAAGTTAACGTAAACAAAGAAATCATACTCAAGAACACAGCAAGGAGAAATCATTCACAATTTCATTGAGATGATTTAGTACAACAGGATTTTTCTGCAGAAATAATAAATAAATAAATATAGTTGATAGAGCTAGGTTTGTTCAGGTTCGTCTATCTGTGTCTCTGGTTTGAGGGGATGTCCTGCACTATAACTACCAAAATTTAGAATCTGAAACTAGGATCCACATCCATCGCCCAAGTAAATTTTGCCAGGAGAGACTTGTTGAATATCTGCATCAGTGTGAAACAATTAGTTGATTCACGAAGTAACTAATTAAGAGGACCGGGAAGCAATGAAAAGTAATCCACGCAGAAATTTGAGTCTTAACCTTCTCGATAGGAACTTCACGACGTTTGCACCATGCAACTGTGATTCGAGGATCAAGGTAATTGATCTTTGATGTGCCCAATGCTACAGTTTTCAAATCCTCTTTGGTCTCCTTGTCTCGTTCCATTTTTTCAACCTTCGCATTTGTTTGAGCTATCTTTTTCTCTATTCTGCACATCGTTTCACCATTAGCAACATGATATCAAACACCGAATAACTTAAAAATGAAGTAGTATATTACGCTTCGGGGTTCAGATTCCTTTTCGGTTTCCCATCAGCACCCTTCAGTGGGGGCTTTCCTTTCTTTGCTCTAGCCAAATCTGTCGTCAACTCTTCCAGAGTACCCTACAAACATAATCAAGACAACTTAATACACACGACCTGAAATATTACATCCTAACATTTCTGACAAGTATCAGTTCAAGGATGATAGCGCTGAGAATTACTTTCAAAACAATCTTAACCTTCTTTACTTGGAAGTAAGAAATAAATAAATAGATAATGATCCATCAATGCTCAACTTTGGCAGCATGTCCTTGAATTGGCAGCTTGCTTTCTCGCATAATATATCAGTAAAAATCAATAGAACGAAGTGATTAATTAGATTTAAAAGTTATTCATTACCTTTAATTCTTCTATCTTTTCATTCAAACGCAACATCTGGGCACTGTGTGTCTTTGAGACAGTACGTTGATGATTACAAATGATTGCAACCTACACGAGTAAAAAGAAAAACAGAAGTATTTTTCAACCAGACCGAAAATAATGATGGCATCAGACATTCAGAGTTTTACAATCTGTACCTCCTTGTTTGCATGTTGATAAACAACTACTTTCTCAGCTACATCTCCACCCTTTGTATCCCTACTCAGCTGCATGAACAATAACAAATTAAAGAAATGTTGAATAGAAAAACTAGAATGTGGAATGTAAAATTCAGTTAAGGAATCAATAAGTAACTGTCCAAGGTCTCACTTACACTTCTTGACATGAATAATTTCATTCACTAACTCACAGCATGTATATTTGTTGCCAATACTTGTGACATAACCTTGATTGTATAAGCTAACCATGTGCCACATATTAAGAATGTCTCAGATATATAAGTAAATAGGTGCATCAATTTTTAGGAGAGACGAATGTAGCCGCTAAAATTTGAAGTTCAGTTCTAATTTCTGAATAACTACTATTTATCCTCTGTTCAGAAAGAATTTATAAATTGATAAAATAAGTGAATAATACTTGTGGTGCATTGGAATGTGTAGTTGAAAATGAGTTTGACCATTTATAAATTGATTTATAAAGTTTGCCAAACGGAGGCTAAGTTTTTGATAGACCATAAAGAGTAAGCATTAATTAAATTTCGAAACACAATATTGAAGTTATACAATATTATCAAGATCTTGTATCATCTTTCAAGTTTTTGAACACAGCCTGCACATATATCCCACTTCTCCTTTTTCTACCTCAATATTTGAGGGCAGAAGTAAACGTTTTCTATACTCTTTTGATGCCACAATCATAACCACAGACATTCAGCATACAGATTAGAAATTCCAGGTTGAATCTTACCATCTCATCCAGGGTAATTGATGCATTGTATGTACGGAAAACTTTTGCTGTCAGACCAGGCATGAGTTCCTTCAAATGAGCATTAAGTTTACTTGTATCAAGCTTGTCAAAAAGATCATCACCACCCTTTTTGCCTGAAAGTAATACTAATAATATTAAATCTGTAACATTAAATTAAAGATAAGATACAAATATATATACTGAATACCATCTACTAACCACTCCGGAACTGTTGGATTGCCTTGAACACAGCAGATTCAACCTCAACCTCATTTTGATACCGTATAGAATCTTTACCAAGGAAATCAAACTGCAAACACAAACAGATAAATTATGTTGATTATTGCTAGCAATATGCCGTCAGGGTGAAAAAAAACTTGCATGGTTATTATTTTCTACAAGAAACTCAATTCTCAGAGCTGTCAACGGTGTCAACTTATTGAGACGAAGTTGTTTCAATACACCTTTTTTCCTCAGCATCCATCAAACTTGTGAATCTTACAAGGAAAATTTAAAATGTAGACATTTGAGAAATAATTATACTAGACATAAAGCCACATTACCTTCAAAATATTTGGAGGTATTGGTTCAACATTTTCTACTTTCAATGTGCAGCAACCAACTGTATCAGCTTCATCATCATCCTGCAACATACTAAAAGTGTTGAGAAGTTGCATCGTCCCATTTTATTTGTCACAGGGAACAAAACTGTAGAAAATGCATAATTAAGAACATGTAGCAAGGGGTGGATCATAATAAAAGTTCTTTGCAAATAAATCCCTCTCATGTTCAAGAATTTCTGTGTTGCAGTAGGCTCACAGCAAGAGTGAAACTTTGTCTAATGCCTATATAGCCAATTGCCAATTTATTGGAAGCAAGCCTCAATTTATTGTCGTTGCTCAAGAAGTTCTCAATCAACTAAAAATGCACTGTATAGGATGATTAAAAGCAAAATTCTTAGGATCTGTTCTCTTTACCATTTTCAAGTCATTTTCTGTTTTCGATTTTCCATATTTTCGAAAACGAGTTTTTAAAAACAAATTAAAAATTTACAAAGAAAACTCAAAACGACAAATTTGTCGTTTTGGGTGTTTTCAGTTATAATCAAGTCAAAATTTTCAAAACGCGTATTAGGTGTTTCAAAACAATTTTTCAAAATGCCATAATAAACACATTTTCAACAATCTCAAAATGGACACTCAAAACACAAAACTCAAAATGAATTCAGAACTCAGAACACAAAACTAAAACACAAAGAGAACAGCCCCTTAGTTGCTATACCTTCTCGTTGCCTGCCCTAAGAGCTAGTTTATCAATAAGATAGGTAGCAACTGCTATCTGCTTCTTCGTGAGATCTTTACTTGCAAAATCCTTGGTATAAGCTGCTCTTATACCTTGTATATAGTCCTTCAGTGAAATAGCAAAGAGATAATTATATTAAGTTAGTCCTACAACAAAAAGAAGATGCTACACATCTAAGGATGTTTATTGGTTAACTGCATCTTCAATACCTTCAACAGCCTTGATTTCTCATATTTCTCCTTGTCACTTTGCCCTTTCAGGGTACTGCTGGCTGCAAGGAAAACATATTTGAACTCCTTTGGATTGATTGGATCATTCCAAAACGCTAACCATGTCACGGTATTGTCATGTCTTATTTCTTTCCAGCTGCCAATAAATAAATTCGTAATATTACCTCACCGACCATTTTCCTAATCTTCAAAAGAGAAAACTAATAAGCAGGAAGAAGAACCTTTCACCACGGATAGGACACTCTGGAATTGGTGCATCCTTTCCAATATTTATAGTGATGTCGCTAGGACGTATGCGTTTTTTAAGCTTCCCCATCTGTTCAGCGCTATTTTCTCATTAAAACTCCAATATTGCCACCAATTTTCAAATACAGAGCCAGGACATAACAAAAGAGGAAATTTTAGATGAACTATAGAGCTTCACTGCGAGCAGAAAGATGTTTAATATACCTTTGGATGCTCTCCACGACCTCGGAACAATCCAGGTGGTTCAACCCTGAAGTTCCCAACCTGCAAATCACATAGTTGTCAGATGCCTCAGACATGCAGCAGAAGAAAGCCACAATAGACTAGTCTATGTCGCTATCAGCCAACAACAATGTTTAATAAATAAGGCACCATGAACATCCCAAAAGATGAATATAACTATGAAGAACCCTCATCATTAATGCTGCAGTATAGACTAAAGCCAGCTGCACTTCAAATGCATTTACTGTCATATACAATTATACATGCCCCCATACACATCTTCAGTAAAAATTATCAAAATATTGCAGAATAATTATTGATATTTGAAAATTTATTTGCCCATTTGAAGAAAACAAACATGAAAATATACAGAACCAGCTAACAAATCAATAGTTAATCACAACTTAGATTTTTTTACTACTCAGTAGCTCTTCAAAAAAGTTAATAAAATATGCTCCACTCTCCAGCTCGATAATAGGCTGCACAGCACACTTCTATTTTAGATTTACAATAATATGAAAATATACGCAAAGAAAAGCAAAAAAAAATTATTCTCCCAAGACACATTGTTTTTTTCTTTTTCGCAGTCATTGAAGAAATATTGATGATTTTCTATCAGCAGCAAAAGCTATATATACATCAAGCTGTTGAAACCAAACATAAGTTCCCCTTCCCACTCCAACCCCCAAACAAAAGGAGAAAAAAAAAAGGTTAGAAAAAATACAAAAAGGGACGAAATACAACATAATGTAGATACCACACCTTCTCTTTGACTCCATTGACAATAGCCCACATATACTTCTCCTCTTGCTTCAACTTCTCTTCTTTTATGGCCTTCTTCTCCTGCCAAAACAGCATAATTCAAATTAGCTGTTGTTCTTATTAGAACATGTACTACCAATTTGTCCACTTGGTAATCACATCTATTCATATACAAGGTATACAGCTAATGAATTGGGTTTTGGTTTATTTTAGAAACACAGAATATTCTAATTTATTTTAGAAACACAGAATATTCTAACTGTTCTAGGACAAACAAGCTAGACAAAGCTTTTCTCTGTTCCATCAGAGAGAATGCTCATAAATGGCACAGGAAGAATAAACACATAATAGATACGAAATGCAATTGAAGAGACCCCCAGAAAAATTAACAATGATTACAAAAACAATGTCTGAAAGGATGTTTATTTCTACTTATATATAGCAAAACTATATCAACAAATTACTCCATAACAAGTAACTTATGATTATCATGAGAAGTTTGTAACCTATGAATTGCACTAGGCATGCAGCAGAGTATGCAATGATTGAGCAATCTGCACAAGTTAATGAGTTAAAAAATGCTAATACTCCAATGTGTCTTCTTGATTCAGGTTATATCATAACCAGTCTCTTTCTGTGATTACTTAATTTACTTACGACAAATTAATGTACCTGAAAACCTTCTTTTCCATGACATGACTTATAATAGACTATTTCAAAGTTTAAATGTGAAAACTAAATATTACAATACTGAGAGTCTAGTCAAGCTGTCTAAGAGACTCTCGCATATGTTTTCCTTAGAAATGCATGTACAACTTATTCATATAGAAAACAAACAGCTTGATATCAGGCATTGAACATCTACATGAACTCATTGCAATGCGAATTCTACATTGATAGGCAGCAAAAGGCATCTAAGGGTCATGCTTATTGTGTCAGTTGTGCTTAAGTAGAAATCTGATTCAAGACAGCATTCTAAGATATTCTCCAAGAAACATCATATTAATCCTTGTCTTAAAACTTATAGCAAACTTGTTAACATTGGCAGATATAAATTAATCAGCCTGACTTTCAAATGTCCCTTAAATGTCACATACAGGAAGTATGACAAAACTTTAACTTACTTCTGTAGTCATCTGTTTCTTTTTCTCCTTTTCTTTCTGATGCCATTCATATATTGGGGTAAAATCACAGTATTCCAAGTTTTGAATAATGTGATTCTTTCCCAGTATTTTCCTCCAGTCACTCATGAAATTTTCTTTGAACTTAAGTTTGTTCATGTATTCAGTATCTAACATCACCGCAAACATCGTGGCCACCTGCAAAAGAAAAGGGAAAAACATTGCACGGCTTGGAGCAATTTGAAGACAAGCTTTTTGAAGATATAGACCGATGAACTAAAGAAAAGTTAGTAACAGTATGCGTTGCGTGAGAGAGAGTGATATTCACCTCCTCTTGTTCGGGTGTTAAGTCAACTGGCTTCCCCTTGTAGAGAATCTTAACCCCATGAGGCTGGTATGGAGGCGGAAATATCACACCATTGTGAATCAAGGTAGTCCATTTCTGCCCTTCACCAGAGCCTGGAGGAACCTTTGATGACTTGGAGTACTGAGATTGTTTCATCACCTTCTTTGATTTCTTATTTGTTTTATTAAGTGAAGAAGAAACAACTTTAGTTACTTTCTTAATGGCTGATGGTTTCTTATCTGAAGCAGCCGGCATCTTCATTCTCTGAGATATGGGAACATGGTCATCATCATCCTCTACCTTTTGCTCAGCTTTGACAGATGCCTGCTTATTATTAATAGGCACTGATGCATTGGAAAGCTTATGCTTTTTTATAGAAGATTGCCCAGCAGATTTTACATCGCTGGCAGATCTCTTACTTAACACGGTTGAAGGTTTATTTGAACCACTGTCACGTAAGACAGATCCATTTTGGTTATTTTTTGCTGCAATCGGCTTTTCTTCATCTGAATCATAGGACTTGCTAGTAGATGTCCCTACATTAGACTTCAATTGGACCTTATACGACAAAGGCTTTTCATCATCAGAATCTTCCTGTTTGGGGATGTTTGGCTTTTGACTCAAACGTGAAGCACTGGATCCTTTGCTGGCATTGTTCGAGTTGATCTTTGATAAGCCAGTAGGAAGCCTAGCACTAAGTGGTTTATCATCTTCCGAATCATCAGAGTCATTTGGATTAGCAGCAGGCCCAGACGAAGGCTTCTCCACCTTCATCTGTAGATTAACATTTCCTGAACGATTTATCGCAGAAGATTTCACATTTGCCTCAGGAGACCTCAATAGAGATGCCTTAGCAGATGCTTCAGGGCTACACAGGGATGATTTAATGGATGGTGATTTGGAAGATGAAACCATCTTACCCTTTTGAACCCCAGAACTTTGACCATTTTGAGTTCGCACATCAGGCATCGGCCTTCCTAATTTTCGGTCAAGCTTTTGACATGAAGACGACTTTTGCACCTGTGGATTTGATTGGTTTTGCTTTGATGATGAGCTGCTCCGTTTAAATACCAGGGGCTCATCATCCTCGTCCATATCATCCATCAATTTTCGTTTGGCACAAGCCTCAACAGCCATATTTTGCTATTTCCTGTGTAGTCAGTCATATAATGGTCCTCAGTATCTGTAAAAATCAATTTTTTTTCTTGTTTTTACTTTTTATGTTTGAAGAGCAACTTTACAAATAAAAAATCTTGTTTGAACCCCTATTGTTCTTGAGATTTAGGAAACCAAAAATGAAAATAATAAATCAATCGTTTTCCCACAATCAGAATGTCACTGACTCACTATGGTATCATTTTCACTAGAGAACCCCTCCTTTCCCTAAAAAATAACACATTAATGGGAAGCAGGCCACAATCTGAAATGATCCAAGGCAGATTAATGCAACTACGCATTCCCCAGGTCACCAAAAAATTTCTAAAAAATTGCGGGTTAAGAATATTTAAAAATGAGCAACATATATTTAGAGCGCACACATGTAAGGAATCACTACATCATCTTAATTCCGGCATAACAAGCCAACAGAATCTAACTCGCCACCTATCACCTTTTCTGATAAACCAAAAACGGAGCAACAAATTTTTTTTGAGACAGATAAATCCTGAACAAGAACCAGCATCAAAATTTAAATTGCAGGTTTTATGTTAAAAGAAAAAGCGCTCCTAACGTGCATTTACCAGATAGGTCAAGAAGAAAATAAAAAACAAAGAAATAAACAATCCAAAATTACTGTTAGCTGTTACAGACACATGACCTTAAAAATCAAAAAAGTAGTTAACCAGTTAACCTCGTTCCAAGCACATTAATTCAAAACACCTATACATAAAGTTGCATGCCCTAATACGATAATTAATCTAATTATTCTTTTTCCCAATATCCAAACCTTCGAATTAGATTCTCGATGAGAATAAGCTGATACGCATTCGGATGTATCTCAAAACAAGATAAATTCAAAAGCAGGCGATGCTTACAAGGGATCTTTTCTCAAGAAAGAATGAATTAGAGAGAATCTGATCTAAGATGCTTTACGCAACAGAAGGGAGACGCGAGAGAGAGAGCTAGGGCAAACCAAAGAGGAAGTCCACAACAAAATTAGAAATCCAGAAAACTTATATGAGAGAAATTTATAGATATATATAGCAGCATTTTTGTATATTTGTATCTATTCCTTTTCTCTCTCTCTCTCTCTCTCTAGACATCCCCCTCTCTTTCTCTCCCCTATATCCTTCTTTCTTCGTTTGTGTGTGTGAGCGCGTGTGATGACGCCACACCAACCATATACCGAACCAGAACCCGACCACGACGGACCACCGGATCCGAACCGGGAATTATTATTCGAACCCAGATCCGGACTCTGCACCCAATTTGAACGCTGTCGACTTTTAGGTTTATGCGCAAGGTACGGAGGTTGGGCTTGTTAGGTGTTCGAAATGGGCCCTATTGGGTTCTCTAATTGAGGCCGGAGAATCTTTTAAGTGTGAACATGGAAGTCCACTAAGATATTTATATTGCATAAGATCTAGGATATTTAGCACGATATAAATTCATAATTCGAATATAAATGCAGTATATTCTTTCATTTAATTTAATCTCTCTAAATTTAATCAAAATCCAATTATTTTTGAATTTCAAATATGAATACAATATATTCTTTCATTTAATTTAAAGAGAAATATAGATAGTAAAATGTTACATTCTCAAATTAGGAGTCATGCTAATAGCTCTTTGTCCATCCTATTCCTATTCGATAGGGGTTAGAAGTCGATCTAGAGTTTTATTAGTCCTCGAATACAATTTTTTTAACTCTTGAAGGAAGATATGTTGAAAAGCATCGCATTGTTGTTGCTTCTGCTATTATTCTAGAAATCATTGCAACTAATGTATCGAGAATAGCCTTCATCCACTTTTGAGCGGAAAAAGTAGGCTCTCGGAGATAGAAGTGAGAATGAATGAAACTTATAGGATACGGGGATTTTCGTTGCAATTAAATTGTAGTACTTTAAATTGTTAAAAACTATTTACTTAGTTGATGAAACTAAAATTCCAAAATACAAGGAAAATTCAGCATTGATAACAAATCTACTGCCTCAGTAGTAAGTCGATCCTAAATTTTCGTTAAATCATCACATAGCCGTGATGAAATATTTCTTACTACAAATGTTTAAATATTAGTTCTCTGAATTGGAAAGCAAAGCTTAATTATATAAAGATAATTGCATAACAATCACGTGACTAATTAATCAATGTTGGATGGTTTCTATCATTAATGCGACATAGATACGCCAATCATTTGATCCTAAATTATCATAAAAGAGTCTTATGATCAGTTAATGTTCATCTAGCAAGACAAAACATAACTTCGATGACCTCATAATAACATCATTTTAATAATCTTTTGGGACCTGAGGATGAAAACGAAGTTATGTGTTGCCTTTCCTCTACTTTTTTTCTCCTCTTCTCACAGCCATTTCATCATTTTTATCTTTCGTTCCCTCTCCATGAGACTACACTGGTGCGATGTAAATTGGTGACACACATTAATGGTTCTACATAACATTATTATATCACCGACACGCCTTCATTATGTGTTATCAACGATATTGTTGTCATAGAGGATCATCAACAGTGATTCAGCCACCAACAATAAGGGGTCATTCTCTTTGTGTTTCAATTTTGTGTTTTGAGTTTTGAATTCATTTTGAGTTTTGTGTTTTGGGGGTGTATTTTGAGATTGTTAAAAATGTGTTCTTTTTTACATTTTCAAAATTTGTTTTCGAAAATAAAAAAAGGAAAACGTGTTCTCTCTCTCTCATCTTCTCTCTCTCTTTCTCTATGTCCCTTGTTTCCCTTGTTTTCAAGTTTNACATTTTCAAAAATTATTTTCGAAAATAAAAAAAGGAAAACGTATTCATTTTCCTTTGTTTCCCTTATTTTCAAGTTTGTTTCCCTTGTTTTCAAGTTTTTCGTGGGATTGACTTGAAAACGTCCAAAACGATGATTTTATCGTTTTGTGTACAAATTTTTTTTCGTTTTCAAAAATGCGTTTTCGAAAATAGGAAAGAGAACGCGTTTTAATTGTTTTGAAAAATTGAAAACAGAAAAGACCCAAAAGGGCCAAAGAGAACGGCCCCTAAGTCTCTTGAGACCACGGACATTTTCTAGTTGGTGATTATCTAGTTGATGATTATGATCAATATTATTATACGGTAATGATTTAAACAAAAATACTAATATCGTGATTGTAGATGAGCTACTGCCTTTGTCAATGACTGCCGACAAACATTTCGTCATTAATATTTTGAGGAATCACCGACGATGATTCAATAAACCCTTGGCGTTCAAGTCTCCGACAAAAAGTTGTTGATATCATCCTCAAATTTTATGCCTCTCTTTATACAATACTGACAGTGATGTTATATAAATTTCTTTGTAAATTAAATTATATATGTTGTTAATATTACTAACTACAAATCGTTCTAAATATTTAATTATTTTTTAAAATTTTATTAAGTTTCGACAAAAATTTTCTTGAAAAGACAAAATTGAGAAATACAATAAAATCGAGACCTAAGCCGAATGCACAACTCCTAATGCTTGATCAAGCTCCACGATCTATCATTTTTATCTTATCAAGCTAATGATCCTTCTATCTATGCCAGTGAAAACTTTCAGAATTGACTAATTTTTTTTATGGTAGCTAGAATTTCTTCACACATTTTTGTGTTCCCTTCGACTGCCAATAGTAAACAGAAACATGATAATACCATAATACCCCCATAAACGTATGATAGTCGGAGCCGTAAATAACTTGGGACAAATGGGATAGAAAAGAGAAAAATGCTAAATGAATATAATGGACACCATAATGGTGTCCATAATGTCCACCTGGCACCCCCTATTGGGACTGGTGTCCATTATGTTCCCCTAGCACCTCCCTAGAAAAGATTAGGAAATAATCCGATGTAAACTAAGAAATACGCAAAAGTTTTTCTTCTTCTCTCTCTGGAGAAGAGGACCGAATAGGTATGACAGTGGGGTGGGGGCTTGCCCTGCAACCCGCGATGGGCCGCCGCCCCATGCCCCGCCCGCCACCTGTCGGGGTTTTTTTCCCCCCATTCGGGGTGGGGCAGGGCTGAAACATGCCATTGAAAGACTCTAC